>JAFELO010001138.1:1205051-1228521 GCA_017140195.1 Eumaeus atala
AAATCACACGAAACGCAACACTGTAGGTGACATTTTACGGCGGTATTATGTGAGCGAGAGGTACCTCCCCGGTCGTGCCGGCCCAATTCTGTTGCATGGGGGGATGTATTATTATGTACCATTCATGGAACTACATCTTCATAAAGAAAATTATTATAGAAACCGTATAATCTGGATGTTTAACAAAAATTCGCCACTAATTTTTGTTAAACATCCAGATTATAGAATTGAACACTACAAAGTCGTTGTTAGAATAATTTAACATAAACTTACCGAGACCCTACGTGATGTCAATTCAATAAGCATCTTTGAAATTAAATTCCGATCATTAAAAATTCGACATCAATTGTGCATGACTTGAACATGAATTATATACAAATTTAATTTAACAATCTAAACGATTTCTAATCTTTAAATGACCTATAAAAGGAAATTGCCGTAAAAAAAATCAAATGTAAATTTACAAGCTTAAAGGAAGCCATTATGGCCTAGTAAGTTTAACAAACCATTTCTGCTTCTTCTGCGAAAAGGTTTTTCTCGCCTTAGTATTTATATTATATTTTGCACATGCCAATAATTTCTTTAGAGTTTCGTAACCAAAGACACCATTGTTTGTTTGTCGATCCGTCGACATTCTACATATCGAGAACCGTGAAAGCTGGTTGAAATTATCATAGTATTATCTCCTTCTAACTAATTTGGACGAGGGAGTGCCAAATAATACAGCATAAGAGAAGCAAAACAATACATTAATAGAGTTTAAGTAATAGGTTTTTACCCTTGGCAAGAAACCCAAAAAAAAAAAAAAAGATCTGGATCTTAGTAAGAAGAATGGTTCATCAAATACAAATAATGTACAGGTGAACGGGAATTAATTCTCCCGGTTATATTTCGAAACAACGAGAATAACTATTGATCACAAAAATTGAGTGGGATGAAATTATATTTACTTAGACAAGGTTGCACTATTATAGATGATTAGGTGAGTGTATTTGTATATGAAAAACTAGCAATCCTCTGCGGTTTTGGTTTGTGGTGGAGCTTATAACGTTACTCGATAAATGGGCTATCCGACCTGGTGCAATATATTGCAAACCTTCGAAAATTCCCGAGATTAACGCGTTCCACTAAACGAACTGTAGCTTTGGACTATAAGGAAAAAACTTTGGATTAAAAGGCCATATGTTTTTGTCATAGTAGTTTTACTATGACCAGTGCAATTGAGCTAATGGCCCTTGTAGCACTGGTGAGGTCTGTACTAATTTTCTCTATAGGATCCTAGGCGATTTTTATAAAGGAAGAGCTGTTATGAGGATAACGGTTATTATATTGTGTATATTTCTTCTATTTGCTACATTTATAACTATACATATCTGCAAAACCTTTACACACGCTAGATTATGGATACTTAATTTTACTCTGTATTTATTTCTAGTATTTAATTAATAATAACATAATTATTTGCATCATTTACAATCCATGCATCTAGGTACATGGGTACATATATTATATTTATAAATGTTGTGTAGAATGTTAGCCGATGATTTGAGCGGCTTTAAATTTGGTACAAAAAGTTGTGTCGTTCGAGATTTTCCTTATACGAGAACACATTATAATGTTTTTGACAATTTAAACATGCATGTAATTTTCTTTAGAACTATGCGTAAATTCAATTCGCTATAATTATTAGAAGCCACAATTGGTACGCTTCAAGAATTTTTAGATATAAGCTAGATCTAGGATGTGAGAGAAGAAAGAGCGGGAGACGGAATACTATCTGAGAACCGGTTACTTGGAAAGGCCTATTTTTTGTAAATTCGGTAGAAAAAAAGAAATGGCAACGATAATATTTTACTTATTCGCGTCTCAAATAGCAACAGAACTAACACTTCTAGTTTTTTTTCAATTGATAAGCAAAAACTTAATTCAACATTTTTGCGGCTGGTTCATTATTAAGGTAAAGAGGATTTGTATTAAAAGTAGAATGTATGTGTCACTTTAAATTAGTCCAGTGGTGGTTTTGCATGTTATTCTACTTTCTATTTCTCACTTCCGTTCAATTATACCGAAATACCAAAACCGGAATTCGGTAATATTGTTGTTATTTTTCGGCTCAAAAATAAAATTACCGACCATCGGTCGTTTTGTCATTTAATTTTCGCGTGATCCACCTAAACCTGCAATCTACCTGACTCTGATGCCTACGAAATGTTCACACATCGTAAATACTAAGACACGAAGTCAAACACGTGTCAATGTGATGTAAATCCTAAGGTATTAATGACCTTCAATATTATTTTCCGCGGGTAAACAGGTTGAAAAAATGGTGCACTATCAACATTGATTTAAATAGTTACTTATACCAGTATGCCTTATATTTTTCTGTATATTCTATTGTTCAAATCATTCCGTATTGTAATCGATTCGTGTACCGTCTTATTTGTTATAAATATTTGGTATTCGTTTTATGACAGAAACAATATAAAACGTATTTATTGCCTCACCTTATTTTATTGACACAATTTCTTCACATATATAATAAATACACACACTTGACTAGAGCACAATATATTCGTTTGATTTGACTATCCAATGCAGATATCCATCGTTTATCTCCGAGCTGGAGTCTCAGCAGGCACTCGTTCGTATCAAGATTAGACGTACAACTGAGTGCGTTCGCGCTTCTCCCCCCCTTATACGATGTTGTGTTTTAGCGCCCTATCTATAGTTATACTGCGATGCCTAATGTGCACTATAAGCGATGTGCGAATTAGCACGATGTTCACATTAAATATGACTGCGTGGATATTTGAGATTGTGATTAATGCATATGTACAACTTAGAAGAAAAATGAACGTCATCTCTTCTTCTCACGTTTGGAAGAAGAAAATGGTTCAATGCCCCCGAAATACGAAAACGTCTACATACAATTAAATAACGCCTGATTTTTTATGTACCATAATTAATATTAACAATAATATTTATTTCTCAAATAGCCAAATAAATCCATCTCAATTTGCCAATCAAAGATCTAGACAAATAATTGTACAAGTAATTAATAATTGGATGAATTTCCTGTACTCCTTTGGAGGGGAGAAGGGGATGGAGTCTGTAGATGTTACGTCCGCCAGCATAACGATTATCTCGATGTATATGGGCGTCGGTGGTCATCAAATGACTCCAACTGCTCTCTGGCTCTCCACCCAAAAGACAATTAAGGGAACTATTGATTCTCATAATAAAATGTGATTTTATGTGTAATGTAAAGCATTGAAAACGCTGAAATGGACACACGCCATCTTAATAGCGTCCTCACCGAGCGATGCTTAACTAAGTTATTCAGTCACGAATAATCTTAATTTCATACTAGCAATAATTATTTACGTGTAACACCAGTAACTGTTTGAGGCGCAAACACGAGAAGCTCAAACAATACACGCGTATAGTCTTGACGTTTCCTTGTCAAATAAAACTAATAAAATTTGTATATTATTTTAAACAGAGATCACATATGAAGCTCTTGAAAAAATATAAAGTTTAGTCTTGAAATATAAAGTTTAGTCTTGAAATATAAAGTTTAGTCTTGAAATAACACTTGTCATTTTTAATGTTGACGCGAGGAAATGCAATTACGCGCCTTTACTGACCCTGGGTGGGGTCCAGTAAAACCACCGCGAGTGCCATCATGCCGCCTTTGATGAAGCGCCCCGGAACTATAATACATCGGGGCCTCTCGACAGCTACTCAGTCCCCAAAGGGACCAAAGCCTCCTGTACAGAAGAAAAGAACTGTACAAAAGTGCCTACTCCTGTTTCTCTTTTGTCCCCTTTTCTTATGGGAGGGGCACAAAGAACGCCTCCTTCTCCTGCTATTATAAGAGGAGTACAAAGTGCAGCCCCCCTCGGTTCAATTGGTTTCACCAGGTTTCACCCCAGCCTATATACAGAGCCCCACCGCCATGACAAGTGTTGAACCATGGTGGGGAAATAACATGTGTCTAGTGCAACCGTATCCAGGAGCGGCCTGGACTAACTACTGGTGTATTTCGAAAAATATTTTAGTTAGATTGCCTGTTTTTTAAAGCAAAGGAGGCAAACGAGCAGTTGGGCCACTTGTGAGGAAGTGATCACCATTGCCCATAGACATCCACAACACCAGAGGACTCGCAGATGCGTTACCGATCTTTTAGTGATAAATAGACTCTTTCTTGAAGATACCTAAGTCGTATCGGTCCGGAAATGCCGAAGGCGGTAGCCGATGCCATAAAGAAGCAGTGCGTGGTAAAAAAATGCGCTGGAAACGCAATTCGGAAAATCGAGATGGTGCCAGTGAAATTTTGAATTTTGACATGAAGTTCTGTAATGAAATTCAGCTGCAGGTATTAGTCCGAACAATCCTCGGAACACTCCCCGTGATAAATGCGGTAGAATATGCATAGTAAATTGATATCTTTACGCAAGGCAAGCGTATTAACATGGTTGGAAAGACCTAGGCTAACGACGATTCGAGCCGCTCTACGTTGAATACGGTCAAATGGAATGAGAGCCCAAAGGCACTCCATGTGCGGTCGTATCTGCGCTTTGTACTACTTCGCCCTACCGAGCCCTAGCTTCTGGGAGGCAAATTTAGCCTTTTTTTCCAAGTGACGTTGGAACAGAATTTTACTCGAGATTTCAACATCAATTTTTTCGATGCTAGCTGAGGCTATTAGGAAGAAACCGAGGAAAAACGACAGAGATTATATTTTGCGGTAAACGCATATACTTGTGCCTTCTTGGGGTTCAATTGGACAAGATTTAGTTGGCCCCATTCCGCGACTTTTGATAACAAAGGCTCGACTTCAGACATAAGTTTGTTCCGGTGCTGGTTAAATTCTTCTCGCGAAATATTGGCGCGGTTAGTGTATAGAGTGTCGCCGGTGCTAAAGTTCCCATATCAGTGATTGCCACTGATTTGAGGTATGTTATTGATATGCAGGAGAAACAGCGTGGGTGGCAGAACACAGCCTTGTGGAACGTCAGGCTTCAGGTCTGTGCAGGCGCCATCGGCTACGACTTAATTCTCTGGTCTGACATACAGCTGGAAATCCAGTAACATAATTTCACAGGAATCCTAAAAGCCGCAATCTTGGAAGGATGAGCATTGTGCCAAACCCGATCAAAGGCCTTACTATGTCCGGACTAACCGCCAACGCCTACCCTTTTGTTTCAATAATCTCCGCCAATATATGCATCAGGTAAGTTAGGAGCTCACCAGCCAACCGGCCGTGACAGAAACCGTACTGACAGTCACTAAATAGTTGGTGCTTACCTATGTACCGCAAGAGCTGGCCATTGATTATTGTTCCCAATTGTGTCTTTGAAATTATTATAAAATGTTTATTAAATAAATAAGAATATCACTATAGGGCGATAGTTGGACGCGTCCGAGCGGTTGCCTCTTTTTGGGTTCGGGTGCACCAGAGTGATTTTCCAATTCCTTGGGATGATGCCAACAGAATATCAGAATATAAGTACCGGAAAATACGCGTTAAGACAGGTGTCAACTCAGGAGCACATCTTTGCAGTACGATTGGTGCGCTTTCATCGAGCCCACTGGGCTTATGGATGTGCAGAGAAAGAAGTGTCTTCCGCACTGAGCTCTGTGGGATCTTTATGTCAATCATAAAGGAAACATAACGCGCGATTGTAGGTGGTGCAGTTCCTTGGTCATTTAGAGTCAAGTTGGGTGCGGAAGGACAGCCAAGAAGAGCTTTTTCGCATCATGGGCCAAGGAGTCGTCACACCTTCACAGAGACGGTAAGGATGGCTGACCAAATTTTACTAGGATAGCCTTGAAGAGACCAGAATACACGAGGCGAAGGCGGTCCACCCACCCTCCAATTTTGCCTCTAAGCTCCCATTTTGCTTTGGCGATAACACTTTTAAGGGGCAGGAAGCACAATTATATTCTTTTTTAATGTATTTGTATTTATTACCTAAGTAGTTGCTGCTGTTACCATTGCCGGGAGCACTCTTGCTTACACCGATGCTGACCTATAGGAGCAATCAAACCAAACCAACCAAAATTTTCCCTTCCCTGAAGCGCCACATCAGCTATGGAGTCAACAATGGCATCAGGATTGTTCAGCGAGAAGCAGATTTGCTTCCATGGGTAGAATGCAAAGAATAGTCGCATCCCGTTCCACTCTGCAGACCTGTGGTGCCAGGCACAGTACTCCGTATCAGGCAATGATCCGACTAGAAACTGTTGTGTTGCAAATCTGAAGCCGGCGTCATTTAATTATTTAGAGTTTATTAGACCTTTTTTGTATAAAAATAATAATAAAGTAGTCCTAGCAGCATTTCGCCCACGGCGGCCATCCCTATAGAGACCAGCCAACCAAAGTGAATGTAGCATTTCACTTCTTAGAAACCATCTAAGTAATAATATATCAGTGGGTCAGAAGAATCTCTGTGTTTGTCATATGCCTAACAGAAATCTCAATATGTATTAAATGCAATAATAGTATAAGAAATTTTAACTGCCAAACATTTGCCATCTTACAAAAGCAAAAGATGTCTTTCGCATGATCTCCAAGTCTCTCCTCCATTGATTCAAATAGATGTAGGGCAGTCTGGGTACGTTCGTGTCAATTTTCACTTGGTGTCCAATAATTTGGTTACTATCGAAGTTATCACTATGAAAGATATTTCTTATTGTGAAACCGCTACGTAAAAATACCTAGATTTTGTTTCTATGTAACATGCTCAACTGCAGGAACCAAAACATACAAAATGTCATAACCGACCATAGACTAGGCGCGGTTGCGACAGTACCCGATGTCGATAGTGACAGGTTTAAGAATACACCAAAATGGTCATCAATCACTTATATTATCAGCAAAGAGTGATATTTTCTATAGTATTGGGGGCAAAAAGCAGTCGGGTCGATGAAAAGCAAGTGATTACGCCGTCCGCAAACAGCTGCAACACCACGAGTTTCACAGTTGTGTTGCCGGCCTATAAGACAAGAGTAAGCTCTTTTCCTTGTTATTGTGTTGTATTGGTCCGGAAATACCTCGGGCGGCAGCTGGTTCAATGTAGATGTGTGAATGACGAAATTTAACTTAAATCGTACTGTTGTGGACTGAGGGACATCAAGATGGTAAGGGTTTCACCCTTGAATTTACGCATGAAGTCTGACTATGGAAGAAAAGTAACTAAAATAAGTAAATCTTATATCTAAACTTAATTTCTTTATTACAACAGGCGTCATCGAACAGCGTCAAAAATCGACGGATCAAAGACATTCGATTAACTTCGTGCATTACTGCTGCTCTCCTTAACGACGTACCCCTTTCCTCTTCTTCTTTTCGCTATTATCACGACTGTCACTACTGTATCCTGGCATTACTCTTATATATTTAAAACATGTTCCTTCTGCAGTTATTACAAGTTTCCAGAGTAATCAGACAATTTCGACAAATTTGCACATCATACCCAGTCATATTACTTTCCTGACACACACACACCGTCTCTATGTCACTTTTATAGGCCAATTTTTTACAACTTCGGGAAGTACGTGGCAGGAAAGGTACAATTTAATAGAGTGAAGGACATCTAGCAGTCACTTGTGCTATCTAAATCAATCAGGCTGTATCAAGCTTGTGCTGTGCACATGATTGATGTAGACTTCATCATTAATGTCCCTATGTGTCAGCGGCGTATGTTTCACGTAGTACATTACGAATGATGAATCAATCCTATTATTTCGGCAGTGATTCACTGCATTTAAAACGCAGATTTACATTCTATGCAGTACATATATTCATTATGGTGTGTGAATGTGAATAAGATATGAATGCACGATGATTACATATAACAAGAACAAGATATCAGGGAACGTGAAAAAAGCACGTATCCAGCAACGGGACGTCACAAGAGCCGAATTATAAATACCACGATAGACATGGTATGGTCAATCAAACCTATCCGGAGGTTATCCCCGACAATTGCTTGCAGATAGATTGTGATGTATCAGTCCTCTGCTAATTACGTCGCAAGGTACGACATTGAACGCGTTACCTGTCTAGGTTTACCGCTACAACCACATGACCCTGCGAAGATAAACTGGCTATCAGCTAAGCTCGGACGATAATCCTTTAAGAAGCTTTCCCGCTCATTCAAGAGGCAAATGAGACGCATTCAATACCATGCAACTACGGTACCGGGACAAGACTGAATCTAACTGCCATTTTGTAGCCATTTTTATAGGATAAGGGGCAAACGAGCAGGTGGTAGGTATCTACTGCCGCCCATAGACATCCGCATGACATGAGGGTATGCGGGCGCGTTGCCGTCCTTTAAGATGGGAGTAAGCTCTTTTCTTGAAGAACCCCCTATAGTATCGGTTCGGAAATGCCGACGGTGGCAGCTGGTTCCACATCAAAGTTGTGCGCGGTAGGAAATTGCGCTTGAAACGCACAATTGCAGACTTTCGGACATCAAGGTGGTGACGGTGGAACTTAGAGTTCCGCTCGTATGTCGGAACACTCCCCGCTGTAGATACGGTAGAAGATGCAGAGCGAGCAAACATCTCTTCGTAATGCCAAAGGATCAAGCTGCACGAAAACGACCTGGTCGTCAACGATTCGAGTCGCTCTACGTTGAATACGTTCAAATGGGGCGAGTTGATAGTTCTAGGCACCAGCCCAAAGGTGAGAGCAGTACACCATATGCGGTCGGACCTGCGTCTTGTATAATTGCAGTCGATGATGTGGCGGCTACTGCGCCATATTGAACAAACCCAGTTTCTTTCAGGCTAATTTAGCCTTCGCCTCCAAATGACCGCGGAATTGAACGTTGCCAAGAATCCCGATACTAGCAGATACCCATTAGGGGGGAATTTTCGAAGCGAGGAGATACGGAAAAGGGGTTTTTTTTTGTGGTAAACGTGCAAAGTTGTGTCTTTTTGGAGTTAAATTGCACAAAATTTTGTCGGCCCTATTCAGAGACTTTCATCCATAAAGACTCGACTTCAGACACAATTTAGTTCCGATACTTGGTAACGTTTCCCCTGGAAATAAAGGTGCGGCCAGTATATAGTGCATCACCAGTACTGTCATCCGCACAACAATGAATGCTCTGGTTTGTAGCATATCATTGGTATGCAGAAGAAATAGCGTGGGAGACAGAACACACCCTTGTGGAACACCAGCATGGACAGATTTGAGGCCCGATCTGTCAAAAAACTAGTGATCCAGTCGCGTAGTTTCCAAGGTAGTCTTTAAGATGCAAGCTTCGAAAGAGCGCTATATGCCAGACGCGATCAAAAGCCTTCGCTATATCCATACTAACGGCCAGTAACTCCCCCTTGGTCTCAACTGCCTCCGCCCACCGGTACATTAAGTAGGTCAATAGGTCGCCAGCCGAGCGTCCCTGATGGAAACC
Source organism: Eumaeus atala (assembly GCA_017140195.1). NCBI lineage: Eukaryota > Metazoa > Arthropoda > Insecta > Lepidoptera > Lycaenidae > Eumaeus > Eumaeus atala. Next base: position 1,214,483 of record JAFELO010001138.1, read on the forward strand.
GTATTTTCGTATTTTCGGTCGCTAATTATTTGGTGTTTCTCTAAGTAACGCAGGAGCTGGCAGTTAATTATGGTTTCCATGATTTTGGAGAACAAAGGGGTTATCGCAATAGGTCGGTAGTAGTCTTCCAAGAGCTTGGGACGACGCCAACAGAATAGGAGTATCGGAAAAGACGCGTCAACACCGGTTTCAACTCCGCAGCACAATCGGCACGATGTCATCGGACCCACTCGACCTATGGATGTCCAAGGACGTTTTGCGCACATAACTCTGCCGAAATTCAATATCCGGTATTAAGTGTTCACACCGCTGGATAGTAGGTGGTGGAGTTCCACGGACATCCAAAGTAGAGTTGTACGTAAACAGAGAGCCCAGGAAATCGGCTTTCTCTTCTGCGGCATGGGCCAACGAGTCATCGTTCCGGAGCAGAGATGGTAGGGATGGCTGAGCAAAATTCCCTAGGACAGCCTTGGTGAGGGACCACGAGTACCCGAAGGAAGGCGAACTAACCTCCCGCCAGCTCTGCCGATGTAATCGGGCTTTGCCCCAGCAATAACTCTTTTGTAGGACCTGGAAGCGTGATTATACTCCTTTGAGTGAGCTGGTTTTTTCATCCTGGTACGCTGTCGCAAAAGCCCAGGAACAGTAGCACTCTTGCATACGGCGTAGCGCCAGTCTGCAGGAGCGATCGAAGCACGGCTGTGATTTGCCAGCAATGGGTACCGATGAGTACGGAAGTGCGGAATGAAGAGCTCCATTCCTTGCTGCACCACATCAGCAACAGTGTCAGCAACAGCGTTGGGATCATCCAGCGAGAAGCGAATCCGTCCTCATGGGTCAGGTGCTGCTGACTTGTCATGCCAGACACGCCGGCAGCCAAGGAAACGTAGTCGTAATCTGCGTTGTACTGGCACCGAAGTGCGGATAAGACAGTGGTCTGACGAGCCCAGTGGAGCATCGATAGAAACCTGGTAGCTTCCGGTTTGGATGTCAGCAGGAGGTCCAACAAGGAAGGTGTATGGTCTTCCACATCCGGAATTCGTGTGCTATGGCGAAGTCGTGAACAGATCTACCCGCGTGACCGGTAATGCGTGAGTTTAGCCATTCAGCATGATGGGCGTTGAAATCGCCAAGAACCACGATCCCTGCGGTTGAGATCTGTTTTAGAAGGGAATCCGAAGCCTTTTCGATGCGCTCGAGTAGTCGGTCAGTTTCGGCATTACCATTGTGGGATCTATAAAGGCAAGTATAGACGCGAGGGAGGTCGTCGCAATCTACGCGTAGCCATATGATGGAGAGATCCCTCTCTTCAAGATTGCAGAGGCGACGAAAGCAGATATCCTCCCCGATGTATGCACACACTCCAGCATGCGGCATAAAGGAGTACTAGAGTACGACAGTGGGTACGAGAGGTATGATGTATCAATCGGAGAAGATCTGCGTTTCGGTCAAAGGCGAGCAAAGCTGGCTTCTCAGTCTCTAGGTCGTGGTGTACGGCATTTAAGTTGGAATGTAACCCCCGTATGTTGCAGAAATTTACAACGCGAGCAGCAGGTGGAGCCTTCGGGTCGGTCTTGCGTTTGCCCCTTGCAATATCGCTAATGAGCACAAGTTCGCCAAGAATACACGGGGTAGCCCAGGCTTCCAAACTCAGGTACAGGTCCTGAGCATGGAGGTCCAGGGAGCGATTCTCCGGCATCATTGCTACTGGTAACCTCCTGGGATAGTCTATTAAAACACTGTGCTGCCATGAGATGGGGGGGAGGGGTTTGGGCCAACCGGAGTGCTCACAAACCGATCGAAACGCGACGACAACCACAGTTGCGTCACTTTGCGTCGGAGTCATGTGAGAGAGGGATACTTTCTCGGGCGCGCGGGCCCAATTCAGCTGCAAACTTAAAAAGAATGCAGCGTGGCGCTACCTCAAAATACTCAAAACCTTATTTAGGCAGTTGTAGTTGTAGTTTGCCGGCGAAGTGCTCCGTTTTCCTTAGATATTCTATTCATGGCTAATGCGGCTTCTGTCTGGTATACAGCTACACGAGGACTACGTCTGTGTCTACATCTCCATTCTGCGACTGCTCGATTGAAGGTGACGAATATGAATAAACTGCACATCACACCTTGTCGGAGTGTAGTCGTTACATACAAGATAAGTAAAATATGTGTGCTTAACACACCAAATATGAGTAGTCAATATCAGCATAACATTTATTTATTTACATCTTCGTGGTGTACAGCAGTTGGCCTTCATCTTACTGCTCTCTCTTTTCTTGGCTTGTTTGCAATCATATACTGTCTCCCTATCTGGATGGGGAGAGAAATTTAATTACTTCGTACTTCTCCTATTCTCTACTGATTCATTTCGTCGCGGGTCTCAATAAATATAAAAAAAATCGTCAAATATTAAAATAAAAAAAATTTTCTTTGCCGCCGCTAGATCTACCGCCTAGAGAGAGGTACCGAGCAAGGTTGGTGCAATTACTTCACCTAACCTATAACACCACCACCACGACAAGGCTTGGATCTTGATTTTACCTAGTGTAGACAGATGTGGTGCTTATCACGAAGTGATGTTAAGATCCTGAGCTGATAATATTCAGTCGATTCGCCGCTTAAGCCGGAATGCTCATTGTACTGGAATGCGAACCTACGGATACTTTTTATGAATTTTAGACTACAGATAATAGTCACTAGAATGACAGGATATTTCTAATCATTTAGTAAGAATATAAATACCGTTATTTGAAATACACGACACTTCATTAGGCACCTTCCTTGGTCATCGTGATAAACTGCTTCTAGTTTTTATTTAAAAAAAAAATGCTCTATCACGTTCGGCTTCGTCTCCGCAATGTATTTCTTTACGGATTTAATTTCACGCTTTTTATTTCCTTTAATAGTTACGAGAAGACTGAACAAGAATTGTTTTTTAACACAGCTGCGGAAAGTAATGCTTCATACAGTGATCTTGAACATTTTGTAATTACGTCCTACGAAATCGTTTGTCTGTATATTTTATTGGAATAATTATGTTGAAATTTTGTTTATATTTCATTGAACAATGAAATAACGCCATAATGATAATCCACATAATTTTACTACATATAAATACTTTCAATAACCATTTATTTCCATTATATAACTATTGGAATTATCGTCTTCTCTAACATTACAAATATTTAGGCACTCTATATTTACTTATTCATAGTCAGTAAGAAAACTGTATACATATTAAACTTTTCCCTGCGGTAGCAATACAGCCAAAAAAATAAATACAAACCAGAGCGACCTCGAGCAAGAAATCACATTGAAATAATCACTGGGGACCTATGAGCGAGGAAGGTATAGTTTGAACTTCATATACGACTAGTTTCAGCTTCATATTTTGGCTCTATTGATAGAGCAAATTCAGTTCTTTCCGATTTTGTGTGTTTTTTGACTAAGCACACAGAATTTGGTTATTGCCAACGGAGCTTATTTACTCATTTAGGTTTCATGATCATCTTGAAAATACCACCCCGAAAAAGAAAGATGTTACTTGAACGACTAAACGGACATTACGGTGTTTTAAATGAATTGTCGAAAAGAGCTAATATATTTTCAGTTTGCTTGACAGTATTTTAGTTTGTCATGCTTATGTGTACAAAATAGAAATGTTGACAACCATGGAACACAATGCAATGTGTAACAATGTGGTTGTCCTTATTTTCATTTCGAATTGGAAATTACATTATGTTAAATTATTGTATTTTACAAGGAAAGTTTAAAACCATTTGCGACGTGTTGCGTTATGAAAATAATTACATCTCACGTTCTTCAGGAGATCATTATTTATGGTGAAATTAAGGTCGCAAAAATAATAGTAATAAAGTTTATTTATGCTTGCAGGAATAGTGATAATTTGCCTACCTGTCATATGTATAACGATTGATGCATAAAGGTAATAATACAATTTTAATGCCGGCATACTTAAATTGAAATTGATCTTTGATATCTTTAAAAGAATTATTATTTTGTAATGTTATCATGTTAACCTAATATAAATGAGATAAGCTCAATAGAGAGATGTTTCACATGTCAGAATGACTAGTGAGGCGGTTTTTTTTATAGCTGTGGATCCGTAATCGATGATAACGTCCTGGGCAACAACCAAGTGAGAGTATAATCTAAGTTCAGTAGCAGCTGGTCTAGATTTTAGATAAGCGCTTTTGACGCAGTTTAACGTAATACGTCGTGTATTACGTCAGTAATAACTATTGAATAGTATTTTTTTACTATTCATGTAATAGAATATATAGCCTATTAAACTTAATGATATGATTAAAATCAATTTAACCAAAAATTTTATGATTGAAATGTCAATTCACGTATTGAAAATTCTTAAACTTATCTTTCATTTACCATGAAACCCGCAGATGCGACAACCCGGTTCGCACCTGGCCGGATTATTATATCTTTAAACGCGCGCTAATAAGGCGCGTTTAAAGAAACTTATATTTACACAAGTTTTCTTACGCAAAAACTGCTTATGAATTTGAATGAAGTAAGGCCAAATATACATCACAATGTGGAAAGCATAAAAATACTTTCTTACCTGAAGAAAATTAGCGATTCCCTTGGGATAGAATTTATGTGAAAAAAAATCACGGGGCGCAACCAGTGGGTTTAGTTTTTATTAAATTCATTACTACCTTTCAAAATGCAAATACTGCAACAATATTTGTATTTACAACAAATCTTATAAGTTTTTGGAGGTGCATATATTAACCATAAAAGGAAAACGATATACGGAATAAGGCTAAAGAATTGACAAATAAAAAAAGTAAAATTAGTGTCACATATCTGTGTCGCAAAACTTCCACCAACACATAAAGAACTCGAGTAGTTCTTTGCTAATTTCTCTACTTTCTAAATAATATAATAATTAACGCGTATTGAACGCGTATTGAAGTCAAACGGGTTGTTCCCGCACCTGATGGAAAGTACACGGCCCAAGAAAATGCAGTTGTGTCGATCCTTTTTCCCACAACGTCCCTCCTTCCTTCCAATAGCCCCAACGGACGGCCAGTGATGGTGAAAGTCAGCGAACACACAGCCGGAACACATTTGTAGCATATAAAATGTATTATATTTATCTTAATTTTCAGAAATAAACTATTCTTTCTTTATAGACTTCTTTCTTTCTCCGGTCGGTTCTAAACCATTTGATTTCGAAATATTAAATAGGGGGCACAGTATTGACCTCACCAAGTCGACCGTACTATTCTTTCCTCGAAGTCTCTTATTCACTCAACCACTAATAACAATAGTAACGTTTGTTGAATAGAACATAATCCTAATACTCAATAGACATACGCATTTAGTTAAGGCAGACGGCCTTATTGATGGCAAGCCACTGATGAGGCTTATTGACCTTGTGCGGCCCAATACTAGCACTGCTCTAACTGACAACAGGCGAGTCCGCACGCGCTGTTGTTTGCGCACTTGCTTCTTGTTTCACGGGTTACTCGATGTTATAGAGGGAGTTTACCGATTACGGAACAGTATGAAAAATATATGAGGAGTAGAATTGTGTGATAATTGACGCTCGAAGTGACACGTAAATAACCGCGGGCTCTAGCGCTTGTAATTATGTCCGCTTTTAAGGAGCAAACTTTATATCCAAAAACGGGTGTGTTTGTGAGACTTTACGACCGTAGTGAAACTTTTTTAGTTATAACAAAACGTAATATACGAAAGCTCTGCTTGTTAACATCTTTAATTACTTATCGCTCTCAACTTTGCCTTGCCTGCTCTCCTTTCGTAACACTCTTGTCACACATTCGTCAAGTCACACAACACATTACTGTGTTTTTTTAGAAGTTTTGCCTCAATAACCGTCACTATAGACCAGTGATATTTGAAAGAAATGTACTTTCCAAGTCGTGTCGGCCAATTTGAATACAATGTAGTCTTTGTTATATGTTATAGCCTTTAGGATAAACCTCTAACAAAAACAACAAGCTCATTAAAGTCAATTTCACCGCAGGAAACTAGTTCTAGAGTGACGTATTGGTAGTTCGGTCTGGTGTTTCCGTCGAGTTTAAGCTGCGGTAATCGCCGCTATCCCGACTAATTAGTCGTGGGTTTTAGGGGCTTATTGGATATTGACGGTGATGAGACTTAAGGCTTTTGAGAGATCGAAGATGATCTTTGACCTTCAAAGTTGTGAAGTGCGCATTAATTTATGAGTGATTACACTGTCGGATATCGACATATCTCTTTTTATAGCATAATAAACGAGAAATTTGGTGGATATCTACGCCCATTAATATCCGCGAATGTTGATACATTGACTTCCTTCATACCATCCCTCCGATGACGTAAAAAGTTTATGCATTTATAAAATTGAATTAAAAAAGTAAGCAATAAGTAAGAAAGCAGCATGCCGGCTTAAGTGGCGAGTTGACTAAATAGCGTAAATCAATGTTATAATATGTACTACTAGCGCACGGCCCCGACTTCACCCGTGAGTAACAGTCAAATTATTAAATAATGGTGAGGATCACATGAGGATTTGAAATAAGGTATATACGACTTACAAACATAATAGAAGCTATTTTGTCAAATAAGGTATATACGACTTACAAACATAATAGAAGCTATTTTGTCAAATAAGGTATATACGACTTACAAACATAATAGAAACTATTTTGTCAAATAAGGTATATACGACTTACAAACATAATGGAAGCTATTTTGTCAAATAATCAATAACCAAACTCTATAGGTAATCATGTCTTTGGTAACTAAAGCAATGTTGTGGCTCCCATTGCCAATCTCGTGTATGTACATTACGAATTGCATCGTATTTTTAGGCAATATGTTTCATCACTGACCTTAGCTAACGAAGAAGAATTTAACGGAACCTTGGCGAGTATTTGTATAAAATGTGTGTTAACATATAACATATCGCGACCACTGTGAGTGGAATGTTTGTGGTTTGCGTCCTATGTTGGTATTCCTGGGACAACCATTGAGGGTGAATCGTACAGGGAAAATATCATAGTATAAGTTATATTATTAGCGACAGCACTATATGTACCTACCATAGATAACAGAAAGAAATATCTTCACTGTACCTACCGTTGATTTAAAGTTTGGAGCGATCACAAGCGTTGGCTCCTTGATGGACACAGATTGGAATGATCTCTCTCGATATTTTTTTATTTTGTACAGTCATAAGAACTATGGCACAACAATGAACCCGTCTTACAGATTTAAATTTGCCAGATAACTGTATATATTTACGTTAAATTTGCTCAAGAATATGAGGTACTCCTGCCCGTATGCAACTTTGGGATGTAAAACATCTGATATTATGTTGTTCAGCTAAAATAACATTCAATATTATTACGTACGCCATATGTGTATTGTGTAGTTTTAAGCAACACGAATGATGTAAACCATAGACGTTTTTCGTGTTACTTACGTATTATGTGACTCTATACACACATTTATCAATTAGGAGATCGACTATGTAATTAATTTAAAATAAAACCCGAAATCTAGGCCGGTAGTCGCCTGCGTCTCGCGTTGTGTACTCTTTGCCAAACTATCGATACTCTTGTTTACTTTAACTGTTGTCATTATATTACAGTCTATCTTAAATGTTTGATTCTTAGGGACATAATATGTAATATTTAGGTCCCCAAAAGAGTTTGTCCGCCAATAGCCTATAGCTATTAATGATCATTGACACTTATAGCACTCATCAATTGAGATAATTATATCATATCATATCATAGTCATATCTGTTATACCAAATTGATTAATTAATTATAATAATACAAATTCAATGTCAGTAGAATGTAAATCGATTCAATTCCAAACCACTAGTACATGTTAATTCATAATTAGTATTCATACAATTTTAATAAGATGTCTAGATATGTCAATAGTGTATTTATTAGATACTGTGACAAATTACATTCTCTCTCAATATAAGAAGATAGAGTTATCATCATTATCATTGCTCCTTATCCGTTCAAGGCCCTTGGGCCCCTTTTAACAATCGCAGAGACAAGCGGTCGCCTGATCCTCGCATCTAATCTGCAAATGAGTGCCTCGTAGTTTAGTGGTAAGCATGTTCAACTACATATTATAGAGTTTATTTTCGGAGCACAAGTGGTACGGGTGTTAATTTTTTAATAATACTTCGGAATCGTAAAGTTGATTATATTAGTGCGCCTCAAAGTGCTCCTTGAGGCACACCAATATAATACCACTAACTTGATATCTTCATGTTATACATCAAGCCATTGGTTCTGCGTTTCTCTCCAATCGTGTCGGACTACCGCCAATCGGAATAGGAAATGATGGAATAGAGAGTGCACTTGTATCCTGCGCAGTTGGAGATTACCTACAGAGATGGCTGTTGTAGCCTAAAATTGGCTAAGTACACATCATTATTATAAAGCTAAGTATATACCCACGACTTTAATAAAATTATCAATAACGTGCACGCAAATACCTTTAAAAGTCATGGTATTATTTTTGTTAATAAATCGATTGTGTTCGAAGGCTTATTAATAATTATATTAGTAAAGAACATTGTTTTCTATTTATTCATTTTACAGTTGTCCGAAAAATAAAAGAAATCTTTATAATCATACGGTCATGATTATAAAGATTAAATTTTAAGGACAAAGTTGACTTCCTTACCTTATGTCGCTCAAAACCAGATTGCTTAGCATTTTTTAAACATTCCGAATATTAAATACTAGCTATATCCCGCGATTTCACCTAATAATAATAATACCTTTTATTAAAATATATGCGTTGACCTCCTATCTCCCCCCCCGCCCTAAATGGGCCACCGGCCACTCACAAACCGCACGAAAGGCGACAGCGACGCTGTCACTTTACGCCGGTATCATGTGAGCGCGAGGCCTTACCCGGTCGTGCCGGCCGCCGGGCCATAAATGTGATTCGTTTTATTTAATTAAAATAAACAATCAAATGTTTATTAAACTAAAACATTATCTCTCTATCTTCTCCATGTAGGTAACCTGCTTTTTTATATATTGTAGTTACCGATTCCTCCATTGGCACAATTCTTTAAAAAATAGGAAGGATTTTTTCTTTATTTTATATTATATAGATATACTTTTAGTCTTATAGTATTAGTCTTGTGTGCTCTGAGATTTCCGGATAGCTCAATCAAGGTGAATTGTGTGCATACAGAATACCTATGTAATGCAGACGCACTGTTCTACTGATAGCTGCATATCCCGTGGATGACTATGGACGTCGCTAGTCACATCCGGCAAAAGACAAATTTACGTACACAAACGGAAAGAAAGTTTGAAAGTGTACTTAAATGATTTGGGGTATACACATAGTAATTAGTCATTCTATGTTTTCTAAAGTAAAAAAAGAAACCTTGTGTCACACAAGGTTGTACCCGCGATGTTATACGTTATACGTGTGGAATATTATAGTGTTTAATGTTCCATATAGGAGAAATATAGGTCCTAAGGGTCTTGTAGTTAAAGTTGAAAAATATGCCCCAGGACCGCTCTCACGACACCGTTGTAATGAATGACATCTAATGTATTGTCACATACCATGCGGCTTGAGAGGTTCCGGCGGCCCATTGGAAGGAAGGTGCCAACATGCCTACATAAGAACTATGTGGATTTATAGTTATCGGAAGTCATAAAAATTCTCTACTTTCTCGTTTGCCCCCTTAAACTATAAAAGTGTCTATCTCTACATATAATATGTTAAACGGAAGGTATCGTCTATACATAGGAGTCTGAATATTAGAATTTATTAGAACGCCATTTTGGACGATACAAAAGTATCCCCCATTCTTTTAAATGTATATCTGATTTCTTTGCTACGGAACGCGTATTCTTGCTCATGCGCAACACTATTATCTTACGGGAATAGACAGAGCCCAAAAAATCGAATCTGGTGCCAAGTGAAAAAATAGACAGGCGTAAAATAACTCACGGATTTATGAAATTAGTGCGATGATAAATGGTTTTATCAAAATAAAATGATTCGGACGCTTCAATGTCGACGGGTGAGTTACAAGCCAGACATTGAACTATTAGTAATATCCCAGATGAGGATATATAGAAAGAAAGAAAGAAAACAATTTTATTAATCAAAAAACCATCATCAAATGTTAACTAATTTCAAATTACATTGTCATTGTGTACAAATAGGGCGCCAGTCAGCATTTGTCCCATTTTAATCTATGTATGTAGACATGGTTGGCCTCAAGATTCGATATTTATAATTTCCCCCCTGCAAAAATTCTGATCTTTAACTGTAGTGTTCGATTCATTTCCTCTTCTTCGTACTCCTAGCTGATCCGGCTACGGCAGCCATTTTTTAAGGCTCGCTAACTGCACAGGACATATTATAGTGCGCAAGTGCCTGCGCAAAAACAAGTGCACTCTGTTTTCCCTTATCATTATCCCGATGGGACGGTAGTCCAACACGGTTGGAATGAATCAGCCAGGTCCGATGGATCAATGTAGCTCTAAGGCAGGGGTTGTAAACTAACCGATATCAGGGTTGGTCTGGATTTGGTCTGAACCGGGACACGAATCCGGGGCATTACGATCTATGGCCGAAAACACTTACAATTAGACGGCGTCATCGCCATACGCTTATGCCTTTATTCCAAGCTTGATAAGCGTGTTATGGGTATCTAGAGGGTGTTGTAGATATATTTTGAAAATTTTCACGACTTTTGACGCTGACTATATATTTGAATGTCAATATCCTTAGCTTATAAATGATGCCATTCCATCGTGAGAGAATCGTGCTCAAGATAACACTAAAGGTTACATACGAGTGCAATCTGTGTAACAGGTCTGCATTTTTATCATTTGCGACTTGACAAATTTGAAATTGACAACTCGCGGACACTGCCCGGTGCTACAAACAACTTTTCAAGTTTTATCGTTCAAGGAAAAAAACTCTAAAAAAGACGTACTCAGCCTTTTTTCGATGAATCTAAAACTGATGAGGATTTATCCTTAATTTTTGAAAGAGCGAAATCTATTTGGTGCCCAAGGTATGGTGCACATTTTAGTGATCTATAGGCAATACAGGTACATGTTATACTAGTCTATGCTATCTAGGGTCAGTCCTAAACTTACCTCATAGCCTTCGGACGGAACTGTCCCGTACTATAGGTACATAAAACGGTATAGACTATAGAAGTATACGTTTTTAAGTTAGAAGCTGGCTACAATCAATAATGAATGTATTAATAATTAATTTATATAGTTAGATAAATTGTCTAACAATATTTTGCTAAAAAATTTCAACGTAGTACACATGACTATGCTAAGACACGTCAACGAAACATTTTTTGAAAAACTTCAACGCTAAAATATCTGTACATTTTCATCAAACACGTAAACCAGACAAAAAATAACACGTGAGAAAAATTCGCAAGATTTAATATAAACAATTCCCGTATTTATTTCAGTTACCGCGAACAAATTACATCCTTGATGCGCACATAACAGGCTCGTGATTTTACAGAGAAATACGTGTTTAGTGATGTAAGCTTAGCTAACATCATCATTAGCTTGTGTCTGTCCACGAGGTGTCTTTCAATGAAGAGCACAACGTTCGAGTCTCTGTTAACAAGCCAGGTATGTTCGCCAATCTAATAACGTTATACTACCTTGTGATTAACATGTTTAGCAGCACATCGTAAGGATATATAGTGAGAAACATGATAATAGCACCTGGTTTAAGAAGCAGGAGGTTTTAATTACTATCATCAGTCCTGAGTCAGAAAGTTGGCGAGTAACGGGATGTACCATATCCCGTTACTCGGAGGGATCGTTTAGCCGTCTGTCTAGCGCTTGATTTCCCCGCAGTCATGATGGGCTGCTTATCAACAGGGGAATGAGGACATATTTAAAATTTTAATTGTGTACATATGTATTGTGTGCATGTTATGTCTTGCGTAGTTGGGTAGTCAATATAAAAGTGCCCATCTTTACACTGATTGGCATTTTTATATTGATGTATATCAGGAATTCGTACTGGAATTCGATTGCCGAGCGTGTTATGCCTGAATTCGTGGGTTGGAATTCCCGCCTAGGTCATGGACGTTTACAAGCTCAAAAAGTAGTGCGAGAAAAAGGTTTTATGTATGAGACACTGGCTGGATATAATTTATTCTACAGACATAATTATTTATTAGGAAAAAAGGTGCGTATCATTTTTTACGACCTGTTTGGAATTGTCGTAACTTACTTGGGATCTACGGCGGGAACATTTTCGCACTGTAACTTTTTATACCTGGAATGTCACGTGAAACCGGACGAATTATAGAACTGACTTCAAATGACATTTATAGATGAGGGTCCTACCAATGGAACCGAAGGATTCAATCGTTTAGGATGAAGAAAGAAACGGACGCCCTTCAGCGGCTGTCATGGGAAACGTGCTAACACTGAAAAATCTAATTCAAGACAATGAGCGAATTATGTATCAAGAGATTCAGCACATAATAGAGCTTGGATCGACAGAGCGTTCTGGAGATTTTACAAGAACACATTCGTGTGAGGGGGATGGTCACGGTACGTGCCCACAGCCTCTCTGAGCTACAGAAACGGGCTCGGGTAGTGTGGTGCCGGGTTCATGATATAGTCATTTCATGCAGACCAGCCTCCGCATGTTTACGACATCATGACACCCGTGGTTGTGTATAGTGCCGAATACCCATTGTACTCGGCACTATATAGCATGCCAGGAACCAGGACACACTACTTGGCCCCACCGAGGACTGACGTGTAAATGCGTTTCCCCGCGTCAACAAGAAAAAATGGGACGGCTAACGAGGTGTAATAAGTCCACTGAGTATTATTATTATTATTATTATTCTACATAGTATATGGTATTTGTTTAGGTATAGATGGTCTGACATCAGATCAGAGTAGGCATAAAAATGCTTGGTGGCAAGGTATGTGTGTAATGACTTTACACTATTATTTACGAGAGTTCCCGGATCGCTGATTATTGTGTAGTTATTATCGTAGTTCTAAAATATTATTTGTCAACTGTCACTATCATTGAAGTAAGAATATATTTCTGCGGACTTTGACGGAAGACAACATAAAATTGCTAGAACTGGTTGCTGGCGACTTAATGTCGATCGACATTTCATCTATTAGAACAAATTCACTAATCTACCATTTTTAATTCAACCCCCAAAAGGTCCCCTAACGGGATTCGTGCGATAACATGGAATTGTGAAATGTGTTTAAGTCTTGAGAGACATTTGTGACACATATCCCTTGAGACTTAAGCTTTCAATCCTCTCAGGATTAGATTAATTCAAATTGGTTTTTTATGCGCAGTATTATTTTGAAGGCGTATAAAATTTTGAAGACGGTTCAACATTAAAAAAACATATTTCAAAGATTAGAGAAGACTGTCTTTCCTAACTTTTAAAATATTTGATTAATTGATTGATGACTTTGTGAAATGTAAGTTTATGGCGTGAGTACTTAAATGTTAAGCTACTATTGCGTTCCCTATACCATTTTTTAAATTTGTATCAAACTTGGTTGTTAACAAACGAGCCAAACTAAACAGCCAAGTCGTAATAGCTAATTTGATGATATGGTGTTTTATTGTCGTCTTCTTTACAAGACTTATGGATTATTTTTTTCAATTAATCATTCTTTTTACAAAAGCCTTTCTACGGTTTTTGTTGACCAAGTGCCTAGACAATCAAAAAAATTTAAGCAAGCAATGGTAGATCAAAGTATAGAATTGAAATTCACTGTTAATTGTGTCTTGAATTAGTATAGTATCTAAATCAAATTTAGAGCTGACTTCGTGGCTCTTTGTTCACGTTCAAGAACTAGCTTTGATCTAGACTGTAGCAACTAGCTGTTACCGGCGCTCGCGAAATAATACAAACTAACAGAAAAGTACAATCAGAATAAAATCGCAAGTATGAACTGACCATCCAAGTATGTTTTAACACACACACACACACACAT
>JAFELO010001138.1:1228551-1261056 GCA_017140195.1 Eumaeus atala
GTAAATAATGTTACAAATAAAAGTAAAAAAATGTTACACTTGAATTTGGAATCTGTTATTTTTATACGATTGTACATTGTGCTTTCTCATTTTGGCGCCAATACATTGTACAATAGTTTTCGAATATTAAAATGGAGTGGAGTGATAAATTGAACGGAGTCGCTGTGACTACATCACACAAAGTAGTTATGGAGCCATTTGCAATTTTTAAAACTCCATACACTAGGCATTAGTGAAATCTTTGTGTATCGGGCTATGGCCAAAGCAGTAAGGGAAAGAATTCAAATCCTGTCCGAAAGCAAAAGTTTGCATCTCGTGAAATGAAGACCCTTCATCTAGTCCCGACCTTAATCGTTTGGGAGGGGTATGGTAACATTGTGACACGATCTAATTTATTATATCTAATTTATATATAATTATTTTTGACCACAGCGATATGTTTTTCCGTTCGGAGTTAAATAATTCTTTTATATGAACTCTAAAACTGTCGATCTCATATAATCAGCCATTGACAAATATCGCCATTCAATAAATATGTATACGGCTCTTAAACTTTAGGCTTTTGTCACAGATAACCATTATAGTTTCAACGAGTAACTTTACTTAACTCTAACTACCACACAAATGATTCATATTGATTACTTCTAACCAGAACACAGAAGAACTTTTAGGAGGTAAAGAAATTTGTAATTTACTTGCGACATAGGTTCCTAATAAACCTTTCCTCCCAATAACGCTAACCAGGACTATTTTTATAGTATACAGGGGCAAACGAGTCATCGAGACTATATATTCTGCACTGATGCATTGCCTTTCCTTTCCTCCTATATTAAAAATACGACACCGAAGATGTCACTTTACACCGATATTGTGTGAGGTACCTCCCCGGTCGTGCCGGCCCAATTCCGTTGCTAAGCACCATTGCACCACCTCTTACTGAGGAACAATCTAAAAGTTCGTGGCCTAACCTACATGGAGCTATGACATCTTTTTACATCTACCGACATTAGTTAGTATGTGTCATATTGATTTATTCCAATACTGCACAATATAAATTTTCTGTGATTATTTGTTTGAAGCAATCTGACGCAATTTTCAATAATGGAGAAAATTGAACACCGTGCAGTCATGAAGTACCTCAATAAAAAAGGCCTATCACCAAAAGACGTCCATTAAGATATGGTGAGCAATTTGGGGGGTCTGCTTCATCGTATTCCAGTGTCAAGAAGTGGGTATCTGAGTTTAAGCGCGGTCGTGAGAACATTAAAGATGATCCTAGGAGTGGAAGGCCTACATCCTCTACCACGAACGAAAACATCGATAAAATTTGTGATCTCGTACTGGGTGACCGACGTTTGACCATTGGTAAAATAGCTGAGATAACAAACATTAGTTATGGCCGGGTGTAACACATAATAACGGAAGAGTTGGGGTTCCATAAGGTTTCTGCTCGCTGGGTCCCGAGGTTGCTTTCAGCTGAACAAAAACGAGTTCGATACACAATTTCGCGAGACTGTTTGGAACTTTTTGAGACTGATCCCGAGGACTTTTTGTCTAGATTTGTTACCATGGATGAAAGCTGGGTTCACCACCATACTCCTGAGTCAAAGCAACAATCCAAACAGTGGAAAAGATCTCTTGCGGACCAATCCTGAATTAAGAGGCCATGTTTCGACCCCGTAAGTCATCACGGGGAGAACGCATTGGTTGAAGACTTTCGTCTTACTCTGCGGTACAGGCGACGTGAGAATGCGACGAAGCTTCCGGAATGCTGCCCAACCCAATGAATCCTTTTTTCGTCTTCAACCAATGCGTTCTCCCATTCTATATATATATATATATATATATATATATACGAGGGTGGATGTACTACAGTGTGACACAACTCTTAAAAAGGAAGCAACTCAGTTAATTAACTATGGTTACCTTTATAAATAACCACAGTTCTGGTATTATGTGGTACCAGAAAATGTGTGACGACACAATTTTTGTTATTGTCTTAACTATTCTATGACAATATATTTTATATTAAATACATGTAATATTACGCGGACTAACCGCCCCGTTACCTACTGAGCCAGATGCTCGTCAATACAAAATTGTGTGTACACTGTGTAGCTTCATCGATAAAAAATCCAATGAATACAGTTTATTTATAATCGATAAAATATTTCCCGTTTTGATAACGCTAACTGTCGTTATATTTCTTCTAAGAATAAATAAATTTTGTGAATGGAACCTATGTGACTCATGCTTTGCGCAAGTGGGACGTTAAAAACGTGCGATATGGAGCGTGCCGATGTTAGTCACTGAAAAAATACCAATCGTAAAACACTAAATGTTTACTTATCCTGAACATTCGTCAGCATTCCATTACGTGTTAACTGAAGACATTTTGGAAATACAGATGAGATGAGCTGTAGGACTACACAGCGGTATAACATTATGACTATCGCCCTCCTTCCACAAAATACGGATGTATAGACTTCCTTTCTACCTCCTCTCCACTGTGTAACATATCTGTCGTGTGTTAGAAAGGTACCTTCCAGGTCGTGTCCGATTTTCTCCACCATGGTTCAAGCCTCGTCGTGGCGGTGGGGCTTAGTAGCCTGGGGTGAACCCAAACGAAGCTAATTGAACCGAGGACGATCTTTGCAACCCTCCTATAAGGAGAGGGGCTTAAAGATGAGGAGGAGTAATCGCTTTCGGTACCCCTCTTATAAGAAGAGGGGACCTAAGAGCAACAGGAAGAGGCCCTTTTCCGCACGGGGCAAGGAGCGAGGATGGGAACCTCACCCCATTCCACTGTCCCAAAGTCGGTGGAGTTATCATCTAGTGCGGGGTAACCCCATCTGTGGAGGTGGAATTGGTCCATTAGGGAGCTGACTAGCCGCTGTCGAGGTGCCCCGGAGCAACTCTAGAGCTCTATCAAGAGCTCGCGGTGGTTTATGTGGGTATTCGACACTATCATGTGCCGCGGGTCCCACACACCATTGGATCCTACTCAGTGAAGGCGCGTAAGTGCGTTTCCCCGCATCACCAAAAAAAAATAGTGTCCGTCGAATTCCGCTGCAATCCACTCTTAATATACTTTTTATAGCAGAGGAGGAAACCGACACGATAATATATGAATACGTGACCACTACAGGCACTTCAATATGATATTTATTCATATACTAGTATAATAGCCGCTAAACTAGCTAACTAACTCATTAATTTGCTTTTGAAATGTGGCGTACCCTGCTCAACGTCTTCTCTTATAATAAAAAATAAAAACTTGTACAAAAATAAAAATATTGGTGCAATTGACTCTGCTCGATCTCTGTGTGACGCCAGGCTTTTAACTTCCATTACCATTTGCAACAAAAGCAAGTTGTAGAATAATGCTTCACCATCATCACCAGCAGGCCGACTGCTGGACATGACCTCCTGAGCGCAACAGGTCACGGCCACACGCTTGCTGTTTCTTAACTAACTGGCTAGAATAGGCCAATGTTATGAGTGTATGTTCAGCGATCTTTACTGCCAAAACGGACGAATGGGTGTTCTTTAGAATCCATTCACTCATTGTTATTGATTATTTCATGCTGGAAAAAAGGAAAAATGCTCGTTGGAAATTTAGTTTTTTCTTTAGGACATTGTATTGTACAAAATGTTAATGGTTTTCTAATGACTGTAGTTTCTTGTTATCTTTACAAATTATTTTTGAGAACTATTTAGCGGTAAGGTTTGTAGGGAGTGAGAACCTCAGTGGTTTAGTAGTTAGGGCTACGGACTACCACCCGTGAAGTCCAGGTTTGATCTCGGTCACGTAGCATTTTTTGAACTTAGGTACGTTTTCGGCGTGCTCTTACGGTGAAGGAAGACATCTGGAGGAAACCGGATTCGTGTATTTAAATTCGACCTACTCTAAGACAAGGCTCACTTTCCCTTCTGGATTACAGAGTTCAGATGACAGTTGTTCTGTGTAAAACCTGGGCTGCGCTCGTCAAATCCCCTAGATCAGGTAGCCGACCCCGACATCATCTGATATATAAACGGGCTAAGGCTAGAAAGAAGAAGAACGTTTGAAGAGAGTGTGATAAACAACAATAATATTACTTTCATACAAAATAACACATTACAGAGCTAGTTCAATTAGTGTTAAACTGTCATGACAGACATTTTCGACAACAGCACATCTTCACGTTAGTTCCTTAATGAAACACGCAGAGAGAACGGTAATAGTTGCTATGCAATTAGTATTCAATTAGATCTAGCATATTATACCATGACTTTATTCGACAGAGCCGTCCGAATAAAATATAATGTAGATGCTTAATTTTGATAAAAACTAATGTCTACAATTCAACACTAATCCAATTTTTTTTTCATTCAAAAGTTAGTGAAACAGACACTTACACTTTTTATCACTTTAGAACCGGGCACATTACAGAGTATTAGCATAATCATAAAGAATAGCAGAAATGTCCACACGATAAGACCTATGCCATAGTGTAGGTTGACATCCCTTGGCAATCTTCTTACGAATATTATTTTTGCCCTCAGTTACATGCTGCTCACGTGCCTCACCTTTAATTTCTTATTCCATGTCATACAACATAATATCCTTCCAGTAAAATGACTGTGACATAGGAACGCACGGACGGAGGGACGAACAAACGGACATTTGGCTGCGGAACCCTAAAAAATAGCCGGCGCTCACGAGTTTTAAAACCTGTTGGGCTACAGTTTACAGTCATCCTGTTATTTTTATATCGTATTAAAAATAAGTACGTATGGCTCAGATAAAACCCAGCAAGTGTCAACTCAAAGTCCAGGTGTAGGCAAAGTCCACCATTTGTCAGCACACTTGGCCTTGACCCTGACAGCCACATTGGTACTTTTACAAATAGGAGTGCAACAGTTAATTTTATATTCAGGGTTCATCCTGGGTCTGACCAATCAGGTGTTACACCAGTGTACAACTCTAAATTATCACGTCTTGAGTTCGCTGGGCGCGGGCCAGTCGTGTGTTGATAGGATTTTCCAAGTTCTAACATTCCGGAGAAAATTGACGTTTCATCCTGTCGGTTTGTCCCATCGAAATGGGAGAATGACGGAGAGTAGCGTGTGTGCTTACGCTCACGCACTGCGGTAAATTTATATATTTATACAGTTATACATGCGGTAAATATATCACATGTCCTCTGTGTGTCTAACCTTGGGTAATTTCTAAAGACATTCGTGGCTGAATTTCGTCAGGAAGATCTACTTTAAATATGACCATATAATTTAACAGAACAGACATGTCAATAACTTCTCTAAAGTCACTTAAGTTATTTCGTATAAGAAGTAAAACCAATGCTTATAGAAATTCTTTAATCAAAGTTCCTTACGTAGCTTAGTTAAGTTGTTAGAGGCAACTATTATAATAGAATTTTATAGTTGAAGCGAAATCCAACGGCAAGCCACACCCACATGTCTGTGTGACGTCACTGGGTATTTATATACGTAACAATGCGTAAAGAATACATCAGGTTTCGCAGAACATAAATAGCGGCGGGCTCCGATAAAAATACTTATGACTCAACATGCGGAAGTACTCGTATGTTAGCTTATATGACATCTGTACTATCGCGTTCCGTGCGCTTTGCGTTCCCAGTGGCCTATCGAGAAGGTAGGGGTTGGTTAATGAGTAACCGGTGGCCCATTGAGGGGAGGAGAACCGTAGGGAAAGGCATCACCTTACTAATTATGTGAATGTGCATGGGCGTCAGTAGTCGTAAAAAGGCTCCGGTTGCTCGTTTGAAAAACAAAAAGAAAACCGGAGAAAAAATGTATCCGAAATGTCATTAATTTCTCTCGTACAATGTACGTGTATGGGTCACGAGGAGGTAAATGAGCAGCAGGATTGTGGTTGATTTTAAATTATATTTATTATAAAAATCGTAAGTTATTGAGAGTGTATTGAATAGAAATAAATCTAAAATTGTAGATTTATTATTAGAATGCATTCACGAGAAACGTTCACTATCTAAGATTGCCGTTAAATAAAACAGTGGCTGTTTTATTTAACGGCAATCACATTAAACTGTTAGGTATGCTTTCATTATAACAAGGATTTTCCAAAATAAATATTTGTTCTGGTTATTCCTTAAGACTTGTTCGAAATTATTTTCTATGTTTTTGTATAACAATGTGAAATTGTTTCTTTTAATAAATATTTTTTTTAGTATAGGGGGGCTACCGATGTCCAGAAACATAGGAATGATATCGACAAAGCCGTGGCGTTGCCCACTTTTGCTCCTACCGACTCCGAAGCTATCACTTCATGGCGGCATCATGAAAGGTACCAGTCTGGCTGGCCCATACGGGTGCAATACGGCATGGAGTGCCATGTCTTGGTAATGGGCACAAATAAGAGTTAGTGAACTCTTGTTTGTTTACGCTTCACGTTACCAAGACAATGTTTTGATGAATGAGTTAGCGTGCGTCACAATATGTGGGAAGGAAGCAGTACCTTTAAAATGTGCCGGCCGAAAGGCTTGAATTTATTATACAGTTGTAGATGGTAGCACGTGATATTTATTTGCGATGTCCGGTCTTTGATAGGAAACCATTTTGCCAGCCTCACAGACAGACGAACTATAAATTATGTCGTCCAGTCTAGGAGGTGCAAGTTTATTTTTATATTCTTTACTATAGGGACGGATTTGTGCGGTTTGTGAGTAGCCGGTGGCTCTATGGGGGGAGGAGGAAAGGTGGGAAACAATTATGTAACGGGTGTCGGGTCAAAGCTACCGGACACACTTTTTTTTTTCAGGTTTTGATTAACGTGGTTTTTTTACACATATCGTGTTCAATAACAGATAGCTGTGTTTACGCATTACATATCGGGTGTGCGAAGTTAAATCCCCTGATACCCTAGGTGACCTCAAACCGTAAATAAATACACTTCCTGCGGCTTTGAATCGAATCCTTGAAATTGAATTGATCGCACTATACCTGTACACATTTAACATTAAAACTGATATATGAATTCTCTGTTATATGTTTAGGGTTCCGTAACTTGAAACAAAAATGATCTTATAGAATCACTGTGTTGCCTGTTTGTTTATATATCTGTACGTTTCAAGGAAACCTACGACTACTTTCCGATGATGTATATTCAAACATATGCCATGTTAGGGAGTGGTGAATGCAATGCATATTTAAAGAGTGAAACGTGGTCCTATATGCATCAGTATCATAGAAAAGAAAAATTAAGTCGCCAATATCCATCTGTCCGTATGTATGTTGCTAGGCTGTTTCTCATGAATCGTGGCAGTTGAAATTTTCACAAATGATTTATTGTTGTTACCGCTATAACAATAAATGCCATAAAAAGGAATCAATTGTTTAAGGTAGCTCTCGTATAAAAAACATGCCTTTTCCTTGATTTTTGAACCGTACGGAACACTTTATGCACGATTTCGATTCGCACTTAGCCAGTTATTGATTTTGAATACTTCACGCAAAACAGCAAAATCTTACTATATTTACACCACTGTATTTCTATGGTACAGATTAGCTTCTCAGGGTATAGCTTAGACCCTGAGTGAAGCAAACAAGACGTAATCACACGTCTTTCGAAACGACATTGGGAGCACATGCACAGGCGAACGTATTATGGTTCATGGGTCAATAAGATTTTAGTCACTCAATTACAATTTTAATACAGAGTCAGCTTTAGGAAGAAGTTCATATCGATCTTCGACATCCTATCCTTGTGTGCTGCCTCAGAATGTTGTCATGTTCCCGTCCTCGTCGTAATTGTCATCAGCCAGCATCAAGTCACTTCTGATTTTATGTTTAATTACATGATTGTCACATGAGGTTAGAGTCAGAAAAACAGTAAGTTGTAGAAATGTAAATGAATATTAATTAATAATTATTATATTACACTTCTTCGGCGCAATCTCATATTTTTGACAAAATGAATTGTCAAAAAAGTATGTCAATCATTGGACATAGTACATCCGTATAACTCATATACAGATGCATTGTCGTTTCCTCCTCCAATGGGCCACCGGTTACACACTCCGCACGTAGCGCGTTAGTCAAACTGTCACATCGCGCCGACATATGTGAGCGAGAGGTGTAAATCATTACTCAGAGATGTCAATGAACAATTTCGGATTTGTTGACTATAAAAATTAAATAGAATGGAAGTATACATGGAAATATTCTATTTTGACGACCGGCTGGCGGTTAGTCCGCTTGTTACTAAAGAGGTTGCGGGTTCGAATCCCTCCTAGGCCGTGGATATTTATATATGTATTAAATGTATCTCTATAATAACAATCTTTAATATATAAAATTTCTTAAATTTATAAAACACATTAAATATATTTCCGTTGTCTAGTACCTGATACTACTATAACACAAGTCCTTACGGTACTTAGCACAGGGCGAGGCTAACGTGGTGTGATAAGTCTACAGATATTATTATGTTATTATTATTATTTTGCTTAACTAGTTATAGGTGAATAGAAAACAGATTTGTCCCAAACGTTGGTCCACTTTCGAACCATAGACAAGTAGATCTGTGGTCTTAGTATCCTATCGGTAGACGGATGGTGACTGTGCTCTATTGCCGACATATCCGGGGCACCTCCATTTTTGTCGGTATTCGGTCCATCCGCGAGCCCCAAACAGCCTATCGCATCCCACCCAGCTCTTGCGACACAACATAGCAGTATAAAATAAAGCAGAAAACATACACCAGCATCTTCTAATGATTTCGTGATGAATCTACACGATTCTATACAAGAAAATCATTAAATGAACAAAGTTTAAAATATTGATAATGCATTTACGGTCAATTAATTGAGACTCGATTGTGTTAGTCACTGAGTGCTTCGTGGCCAGTTGACAGGAACTAGTAAATGCACATAACGGTTCACGCCTCAGGGACATTCTTAAGAACTAAAATGTACGCGAATGGAGCTGTACCTCTTGCTTGGCTGCAATTACTAACTACAACCAATTTATAGACGAGCAATATGTTTCATTTGGGCGACATATTTTAATAATGTACATAAATAAGGTGGGCATTCCTAACAAACCTCTGTGGTTTTTGGACTGTTTAAATGAAAATATATTGTATGTTTTTTTGTGAAAATAAGTCAATAAAAATAATCAAATAAGCTTTCGATTTTGTTTATATATATTTTCTTGTCAATTAATATTAACTAGCCTTAATGAACATGATATTACCAAATAATTCAACGGGATTTCCATTCTGATATGACATAAATGTATCACAGGAAAGACTCATATGTAGTATCATGTGTAATCTTTTTTAAATACATGAAGTTTAAAAAAAATTGTAAAAATTCTAGTGTTTAGTAATATACATACTTAAGATTATTGTAATAAAGCAACCTATGAGTAAATTGCCAAAAAAAAAAATCGCAGCTGTGATATGGCCAGGCCATCCAATTCAGCACTGGATTACCCACACGAAGCGCGACAGGATAGCACTCTCAGTTCGCGCTGATATCGTGTACTGTAATACAGCAATGATAATCCTTATCAACTTTATTTATCTTGCTGCGTAAAGCACATAATTGTGCAATAGTTTTTATTTCCTAAATTTTTTAGTCATCTTGTTCATTACGTGCAAATGAGAGAAGAATCGTGGCATCCTTCCCGGATGAGTCTCGAATTTTCCGGGTGGAAATTTATTGCAAGTCATTATGGATTTCATTATAAGCTGATATAGCGAGTGACGTGGAAATCTGATGCAATTCCACTGCCGGATGTGGTAGTTCTCGTGTACCGTGATCTACTGATAACATCGGGTAATGAAATAGTCCTAAACTTCATTTAAAAAATTCTACGCTATGAGTAAGCTTTAACGTATATAATGTACTCTATTTCGTGCTAGAGATAAATTAGATACACTTTCTTAGGAAGATATTTTTTATAGCATAGTGGGGCAAACGAGTAATTGGAGCCTTTAAAGACTACCACCGGTCATAGACATCCGCATTATCGTGCAGAATGTCATGGAACCATGGAAATGCAATGCAACGCACACTGCTTTCCTCATCCCCACAAACGTTAATCGCAAACACACGAAGCGCGACTATCACTTTGACTTTCATACTGAATGCCCAACAGAAGTCACTGAGGACCAAAAGCAGAAATCTGGACAAGACATTTAGTACTGATGCGTCGACACTTGAGACTGAATAGCGAACAATATCAAGTGTCGGAATATGAACGCGACGTTTGAATACTCAGTAATCGGAGTAAAACCTTATGAGTATAATCATTATAATTATGCGACTGCGTCTAACGTTCCCTAATATTGTAAAATACCTAACAGAAAAAAGTTTACGGCCGCGTGGAGTGGGTAGACGATACATCGCTGGCAAGTTACATGGCGAGAATGTTATTTACAATACCGTTCACTTGTGCGTTGAAGTTCACTTCGATTACATGTCCCAGCACACATTTTTTATAGCAGCAGACAACCAGCGTTTTGATGACCGCAGACGCTTCTTGCTTCTCTCGTCCCCTCCAATGACTTTGTTCAAACAACCCTATTCGGTGGCACGATGTAGCATCGCACTGCCTCTTACAAAATTTTCATTTTCACTATAAGGCTGTATCATTTAATACTCATTGTAGGGCTCGAATACATGATCTTTACTATATGGTAGACATCCGCCCAGACGGTAAGCGGGTACCCGCTTACGTACGTACGGCCGTACGGCCAGCACCTTCACTATACGACCCTAGAAGGACTACCCCAATTTGTAAGGCATATCTCAGTACTCAAGTGTTTGCGTAGATACAAGTGTACGACAGTATACAATATATATAATATCGTTCCTAAGAGACACAAATGCGGACGATCGAAGAAAGATCTGACGCAGGACCTCCGACGGTTTTACTTGCTCTCCAAAACGTGGGTACCCGAAACAGCTCCAAGTTCTTCATTTAGAAAGTGACGAATCCAAGTTCTTCATTTAGAAATATAAAAATAAATGTACTAGAAAATATTGACGAAATGACAGCAAAATTTACTGCAGTGCCAGATGGATGTTTGTTTTTCCTTTTAATTCGCTAGTGCGCAAAGCTCTCGCACAAGAAACACGACTTCTCCGGCCAATTCTGAGAAGTGATGTAGTGGTTATGGACTTCCGATACTTTGACGTCAGAGCTAAAGGAAGGAATATCCCATTCATCAACATTTGGAATGAGGAAAGGAAAAATGAGAGCTCCTCGAGTTGAAAATTTAATGACCTGAATCAGATTTACATTAGTGCCAGTTGAACCACCTGCAGGCGCCTGCAGAGTTTTGTAGGAAATTGATCACAAATGTAAGTTTGTGATGGTTTTTTTTGAGTGACATAATTATATTTTTCCGACGTTTGTATTCAAATCTTTATAAGCAGGTTAGTTTAAAAAGTGTAATATAATCTATAACTTTTTTTTTGCTCGAAACCTACTATATATTTAGAGCTTTGTATTGCGCCCATAGATATGTTTTACAGCTGCAACTTAGATATATATTCTTTTCTGCGATTTAAGAGACTACTGGCTTCAGTGTATTTGACATGAATTTCAGCTTGTCGCGTGTTCCTGAGAAAAGAGCCCTTATATGATCATTTTTGGACAAGAAACCGAAAAATGTATTTTCATTGTAACTAGCCTGAAGTAGTAGTAGTGAAATAGGCATTAGTGGCGATCGTGGGGAGAAAAGGGCTTCTATGATCTCGTAGTGGTAACCAAAGCCCATTGTCAAACTTTACCAAATACCATCACTTTTACCACAGAAAAAAACACTACATCAAAAAAATATTTTTTTATCCCATAGACATCCGCAGTATTGTGATACGGATACGTTCATCTCCTTTCCTCCTACTCTTTAATGGGCTACCGGCTACTCACAAAGCGCACGAAATGCAACATATCTGTCACTTCATGGCGGTGGCATGAGAAAGAGAAGTATCTCCTGGTCGTGCCGGCCCAGTAAGGCTGTAATACCGCATGACACTATCTAAAATTTATTACCGTGTAGCTTAGTATTTCATAACCGTCATTTGATAATGGATATGACATTATAAGTGCCTTGACTTTATCCTGATGTTTAAATAGGAACCGAACGGTTTCCATTAACATTTGTTATACAAAAACTAATTAACATAATCCTGTTAAGCTCTGTAATGATAACTCATCGTAGCGTAATAATTAAATCCCTTGCATCGAGGCTAAATGTTACATATTACGGGTATTAACATATTTCAATGGCGTCAGGCGCAGTGCAGGTACCGGCACACATCAGCGAACAATTTTTTAATTTTGTTTGCAGTATTTTAACAGCATAGCGAGTAAACGACTAATCGGCTCACCCGATCACCAACGATCCAAAATGTGTACATAATGAAATGAAAATTTCAATTAAAAATAGACTAATAATAAATATTTTCTGAACATCATCAATTAAATCGATCACCGTTTCAACCCTAGCCCTATAATGTAAGTTGTACAAGGATTCTGCCAAAATGTACAAATACAAAAATTAAATATACTGGTTGCGCTATAGATAAAAGGTTAAATAGCTAGATTAAAACCGATCAAGAACGAGTCGGAATGGACCCTTAATTAGTGTCATATGTAATCCCTATAAAACTACTTTTACGGATTTCCTCGTGGTCTATTTAATTGTTTA
Organism: Eumaeus atala; assembly: GCA_017140195.1. Lineage (NCBI taxonomy): Eukaryota > Metazoa > Arthropoda > Insecta > Lepidoptera > Lycaenidae > Eumaeus > Eumaeus atala. Next base: position 1,241,261 of record JAFELO010001138.1, read on the forward strand.
TCTAGCCCGACGTTTCAGTAGTTTTACATCAACCATGGTCACGGGTGGACGTTTTGTAACGTCGGGCTAGGTAAATAATTAAATAAACCGCGATAAAATTCGTAAAAGTAGTATTATTGTAATGACTAACATTCGCGTAAACTTAAGACATCAATATGTAGGACATCTAAATCATATTACACCTAAACTACAATGTTAATTTGTTCGAACGAATTTTCGTTTGAACTTTTTCCCTTTCCCCCTACGTCAAGTGACATCTTCAGAGTCGCGTTTCGTGCAGTTTGTGAGTAGCCGGTCGCCTATTGTGGGGGGGGGGGGGACGCTACGCAACGACATAGTAATTATGTGGATGTTCATGGGCGTCGGTAACTGTAAAAAGGCTCCGATTTCTCTTTCGCCGCCTATTCAATTGAAGCTCGGTAAGCGGGACACGCAGTAACGTTTTATGTGATTAATAAACATATTGATCCGTTTTGTGTTGCGTTACTTAAAAAACAGTAAAACAGTGTATAACTGTTGCAAGAATTCGTGGTATTTCATATTTTTAATATAACACAACTTTTTTTCAAGCGGTTTTATTGTAATATGTTTTGCAAACACTTTGTAGACATACTGCCACGCTGCATTGCAGCTGAACTGGTGCGGGGGAGGAACCTCACGTCACACCGCTGTGAAATGCCAGCTATTTTTTTGTTTCGTCCAGTTTATGTATTTCTAGTGGCCCATTAGAGAGGATGTGGATGTCTACGGGTGTCGATAGTCATAATAAGGGCCGGCCGCTCGTTTGTTTATCCGATTATATTGTATATTTGTAAAAAAAATTACAACGTTAATCTGATATCTGCCGGACTGTAGCGGTTACGACCGAAAAAGGCTCCTCATGATGGCTCATGGTTGAGAGGAAAGAGTTACATCTGTAGAAGGCACTGGTAGTCGTCATAAGGCTTTGATTGGTTGTTTGCCCTGGATGCTTGCTGCTTAGGCATGGGTACTGTACTACTGTGTACATTTCGTAACTTTATGTGAAACATTGTTTCCCACGCCTAGGCTAACACTTTGTTTCTGTTTTTATTATCATCTTTTATCTTGTTGATCTGAAGGTCATTTTTCAGAAGCAATCCCGTTACACAGATCAATCAACTGATACAGGCATAAGTCACGAACAAACACCATCTCTAATTTATAGAGTCACGAGCGTTGTCTCGCGTCTTTACTCGCGTATTCGGCATAGGTTATGATAAAAGTGTACTTGAAAGCGTTCATATTATAGAAATATTTTTTTCAAATCTGGCCTGTAACCCCTGAGATTACCACGTTTATACAAACAAACTCTTCATCTTTTTTATATTTGTATAGATTTATAGTGCCTCGTGGTCTTGTGATAAGCACGTAACCCCACAGATGTGGTGTTCCAGGTTTGAGTTCCAAGTAGGACGAAAGTGTTGGAGTGACTTTTCAATTTCTAACAACAGTCCGAAGTGAGGACCGAGGAAGGAAGAGGTAGTGACATGTTGCACACGAAGAGGTAGTGCCATGCATAATGCATGACACTACATCCTCCTATGCAGGGGATTTGGCCAGCACGACCATGAAGTTATCTCCCGCTCATATAATACCGTCATAAGGTGACATCTCCAGTGTCGCGTTTCGTACGGTTTGTGAGTAGCCGGTGGCCCAATTTAGAATGGCAACGCATCGGCATAGTAATTATGTGGATGTTCATGGACGTCTACGGTCGTAAAAAAGGCTCCGATTTATTCTTTAAAAAAAGGAACTTGGTGTTGTCATAACCTTTTCCCCGAATAGCACATTAGGCTATCGGACCTGCGTCAGTTTTTCCATCCCAACGGAATAGGAGAAAAGCGAGTGCACTTGTGTCAGTGTACACACTTGTGATCAGGAGCTAGTTTATTTACAGGTTGTACAGCTACTACGTACAAGTGTTAAGACTTCAAACCAACCACATGAAAAGAAAAGTTTCAACAAGGAAAAGATATTTCTTAATTGTGTGCAAGACGAACAATTGTGTTGTTGAGTAAAGGGAGGAAGAGATGGACGATGTGCCCTCGTTCGCAGTAATGATTTTTCAAAATTTTACAACGATATTTTCTAGCGCATCATAAACCACACCTACCTTGCGAATTACAAACGCACAGTACCCGTGCCCGTAGTCTCCGTGTAAAACTTCTGTGACATAAGGACTGACAGACGGACAATCAGACGGACGGACAGTTCCATTTCATTACGGAACTCTATCATTTGGTTACGGAACTCTAAAAATATACTAAAATGTAGTCTTATGTATTACTCGCCCAATGAAATTGAATGAAGTTGTTAAACGTGGGGCTAGTTAATGATTTATATAATCAAACAAACCGCGATAAAATCTATATTTTTATTTGTAGTTTACTGTAGTAGTAGCATATTCGTATTTATTACGTATATATTATAGTAAACCGTTTACTTTATGTAGATGTTAAAAGTATGTCACTGAATCAATGCTGGCAACTTTCATTCATCTGCTGTAGTTGTCAACTTACCGCTACATCAGGATTTGCACATCCACTCCTCGCTGCTTCCCAAGAAAACCGCATAATGCTATATTTTTTCTTAAAGGCTATACAATATAAAAATGTAATATTCATATAAAATATTTTTTTATTCAAAGGAAATAAATTTAAGTTTATTACATAATTGATTTTGAATACAAAATAAAAACTCTTCGAAATGGCGACTTCAACACTTAATAAATGAAGTTCGTATTAAGAGTTTCAATTTCAAAACGCTCTCCTATAAAGTTAACTAACTTTGCTATTATATAATTCGCCTGAGAACTGGCGTTTTGATGTGATATTAACGTCCTAGGATGATTTGTAGTATGTTGTAAGAGTCGTAGAAATTATAGAAATAAAAAGCATGTAAGAAGACTATTTTGTTCATTTTATTTCATTGATATACTTATTTGAATTTATATCTCGTGATGTGATGGGATCACTTTCTTTTAGATCTCTTCACTATGAACCTTAAAGGTCTTAGTTAAAATAAAAATGAATATTCTCGAATAATTTAGTGTGAAACATATTTGCATCGCTCACTTTAGCTTCGTTTACCTTCAATTAGTTATGAAATTACGAGTAGATAACGGTCCTATCTGCCGGCTGTTTGGGCGGCCTTCGCCGTTGTAAAGATGTTTAAGTGTTGGATGTTAAATTTGTTTAATATTATGTGTATGATGTGCCGGTCATAAAATGTTAATGATTCCACGAACCCAAAAAAAAAAATGTTTTACAAAATACACCAGCGCTTAGGAAAAGTTTGCTAACATAATATCGTATATATGTTTTGTTCTACTACTTTTGAAAATTTGTTAGATATTTTTTCTATATAAAAATAATAAAAAATTGGACCACTTGAATCTTAGAAACTCTACGTGCCTTGAAACGTGTGGCGTTGGAGACGAGGCGGAGCTTGCGTCTTTTAACGTAGACTACGATAGTACGATACAAACTTACAAATTATTTAAAATCAATGTATCGAGTTATGTCATAAGCCGTAGAACAAAAGCTTTTGTCTATTATGTTAGCTATCTATGCTTTCCCGCAGATGGGAAGGATACATCCCGGTAGTTATTTAGGATTAGCTTAAGAAATTATTATCTTCCACACCATAGTTCAAGCCCTGACGTGGCGGTGGGGCTTAGTAGGCTGGGGTGAAACCAGGCGAAGCCAATTGAACCGAGAGGGATCTTTGCGCCCCTCTTGTAAGAAGAGGGGCTTAAAGATCAGTAGGAGGAATCGCTCCCAGTACCCCTCTTATAAGAAGAGGAGACATAAGAGCAACAGGAGGTGGCGCTTTTGCGCACGGGGCAAGGGGTGAGGATGGTAACCTCACCCCATTGCACTGTCCCAAAGTCGGTGGGGTTGTCCTGTAGTGATGAGCGACCCCATATGTGGAGGTGGAGAAGGGATCACCCTTAGGGAGCGACTAGCCGTCGAGGTGCCCTGATGATTGTTGTTCCGGGGCACCTCACCAAGGCCGGCCTGGTGGCACTCACGGTGGTTTTGTGGGTATTCGGCACTATTATGTGCCGCGAGTCCCACACACCACTGGACCCCACCCAGGGCCGGTGAAGGCGCGTAAATGCGTTTCCCAGCGTCAACAGAAAAAATAATCTATTATCATGGCCTAATGTGTGGGGTACCCTCACCCCCTCTCTCTCTCTCTTACGAGGGGAGCGGCTCCCTCGTGGCAGGTAAAGTTAGCCTTGCATTGTCATGGGGATGGAATAGCTCGTTGTCAAACCATCAAAAGTCTGTGTCTGTGACGGCCCTTACACATTTCGATAAAAGAATCTCCGTCTTGTTTTTTATCCTCATACATAATTAACACTCGTAGATGCGTAAATAATTAAAAGGTCATAATAACCAGACTGAAATACTCACCAGAAGCACTAATTACTAATTAGCAACAGCATGAACGTTGAGTAGTAAATGTCTATAAATAAGGGCAAACAGTGAGTCACTGTTTGCCCTTGAGATTAATAACACGGCGCAAGATAAGCATATGCATTGCATGTATTTACTACAATTCCTTATCAGCGAAGCTAATGATACAAAGAACAATATATACCTAATAACTTTGTTTCTTTTATTGCACAGGCAAATGATCACAGCAATTTTTTATTGCAAAGTTCTATACATCTTCCATTCGCCCGTACCGTTTGTCACTACAATTTTCATTTTTTGGTTTTTAAGCAATAGTTTATCACATTGTGCTCGATTCGACACAAGATACTTATAGCGCTAAAAAACCGGAGTCATTTGGTGACCTGACCTTTAATACCCGAGCTACCGGAAACTTACAAACTACAAGACACGCGACATCATATTTGGCACTGTACAATATTATCTTGTAAGCTAGAGGTACCTTTTGAATCATGCCAGTCCAATTGTGTTTTTACATATTAAAAGGGGTCAGACGAGGTGTCGGAGTCTTTTGGTGACAACTGTTGCCCCTTCCTCCCCTTATCCAATGTGTCTGATGATGATAATTAATCCTCGTCTGGTGATGTGTACATGTAGTCTTGTATGTAGGTCGTGGATTGATACGTCATTGCTCATTCTGTTGCATTATCTTATCTCTATCACCTGATGTGGCCAGATTTTCTTGTAAGCCAATTGTGTAGACGCAATATTTTACTTAAAATATATGTTATATTCTACACGACCTGCAATTAATTATTTTATAGCCTACAACATGACCGGGGATCTCGACGGAATGGCAAAGTTTGCAACAAAACCGTTCAGCCATCAACACGTGGTGCGTGGTCACATAAACGTAGAAATATTTTAAGGTCTTAGAATATAGAAATCTTATAATACCATAAAAAATATATGGAATATAGGGATTCGAACCATCCTCAGCCAACTTTTTTTCGAATACCTTCCAAAACAAACTTTTGACCTTTTTTACTTTTGTTAGATAGCAACGAGTGAACAATATCGCAAAATGCCTTTTAAATTTTATCGCTCTGTAATCATGACGTCCTAGGCCCGAGCCTAAGGGGAGATCGTCCAGAAGCACATAAATGTAGCAGGTTATTCCGCTGATGCCTGTGGACGTTAGTAGCCACTTACTATCTAATGTAAAATGACCCGGTTCAGGTAAAAGAGTATTTTTTTATCTTTTCAATTTGGAAAGAGTCCGAAGTCTGGGAGTTGACGGTGTAACATTGGGTATGATGTTTCGCTGCAAGCAAGCAGCAATGTAGGCCTTCGCGTCGGTCCCACGCCTGATTTTTCCCATGTCCTGTCGGGGTGACGATCCATTGGAATGTGATAGAACGGAATAGAAAATACTTACGTTTGCGCAAATAGTTGTGTAATGTATAACATCCTGCGCAGATGGCTACTGTCTAAAGATGGCTGCCATAGCTGTAAATTTGGCTGCGAGGACATTAACTACATTGTTTAACATTAGACAGTAAATCAAAACATAGATAATGATAACCTAAAAATCTGGTTTTTTGATGGTCAACCCTTTTATAATAATAATATGAATTTCTTTTATTTTATTTTTATAGTATAGTATAGGAGGGCCAACGAGTAATCGGAGGACCTATATACGACTACCGACGTCCATGAACATCCGCATATGCGGATGTGTTGCCCTCCTTTCCTCCTCCCCATATGCTCCATCGGCTACTCACAAAACGCACGAAAGGCGACACTGGACTTGCCAATTTACGCCAGTGTCATGTGAGCGAGAGATAAGAGATACCTCCTCGGTCGTGCCGTCTAAATTCCGCTGCTGTGCAGCATGGCACTGCTTCTTACTTTATATTCTCACTGTCTTATTAATGTCTGCACATAATCTGAAAAAGGTGTCACCATGAGGCACCGGCTTATCTTTAATACTGCATTAGTCAGAATTTAGTACGCGCGTGAGTTTATGACAAGCTCATTGTAACTCAGTCTTATTGGAGGACTTACCTTAGTGCACCGTCTACCTACTGATAACTCTGACTGTAGCACCGTCGCATACCTGTAGGACATTGTGTCTTGTGGCTATAGTTGACGCGAGAATATATTTGTTTATTATACGGGGACAAAAGAGCTGAGGACTACCGGCGCCAATAAACATCCGCAATATTGCTATGCAGATACACAGTCCGCCTCGCCTCTTGCCCGCAAATGGGCCACATGCTACTCACAAATCGCACCAAATGCGACACTGAAGCAGTCACTTTACGATGCTATCATGATCGAGAGGTACCTTCCCGTTCGTGTCGGCCCAATTCGGCTGCAATGCAGCATGGCACTACTTCTTATTACCACTACCATCATAAGGCTCGACAAGCGACGAGGCCAGGATTAGGTGTCCTTGAATGCATGAAACTTTAGGCTACCATACCCAAATGGTAAGTACAGGACCCTATTACCAACTCGCATTTAGCCATTATTTCGAAATACGTTATGTGGGAGGTGGGAGGCGTGATGCTGGCAGGTAACGTGCGCTGATGTATACTGTTTCCTTGTTTGTCTCGACTGTATGAGTTGACAAACATTCATCAGACACCTTCACCTTGTTATCTCAGACCAGACTCCACTAGTAAATCATAGTACGATTCACGACGAGTTGGGTGTATTTCCGTATTAGTAGCGTGCCACCTCATTTCCTAACTTATTGTCACATTATAATTTTTTTTTAAACAAAATAATGGCGTAGGCATTGTGGCGTCTATACGCCATTACAATGTATACAGCCCGCGTAAATGAAAGAGATTTTTCGTGTAATCTAGTGGATACGTATTTTACTAGGGATCGCTTAAGGATCGAAATTCAAATCAGTTATATTTAAGTAAGACTTCTTCGTGTAAAAATTTTTAAAAGGCAGAGTCAAAGACAATGTATTTAACAGTTGCCACTTTCATTGTAAAACGAGTCTTACACAAGTGAACGCATGTGTGTGCAGATCATTTTATTTCATTAAATGATAAAACGTTAAGTTAGAATATCTTTCTTCTTATTCCTTATCGATAATATAATCTTCAACTCTACCAAAAAAAGGAGTTTTCCTATTCGAGAAATTCTTGTAAAAGTGATAGGATTTTTTCTTCACCATTTTCTAGTGTTAATTTACAGAAATACAGAAGATGTTTGGCTCAGAGCGTACATACAGTACAGGGGCTGTAGAAAGGATTAAAATTTGTCCAGTGTGAAAGTGCTGAATGTAAAAATAAGTTGAAAATATTTGATCTTTTTTTTAATAAATCAACATCTGTTTCAGCATTTGTGAAAATTTTACCTGATAAGTAGGTGGAATCTTTGTGTGGAATTCTGTTATTTTAGAAGTACACACTTCATAATAATAAAGAAACTATATATTTATACGAACACACTGCACGATATGAACATTAAAATTACGCACAAAAAAAAGAGAAAAAAATAGAAAAACTAACTAAAAGAAATGAAAATCTAGTTAAAATACAAATCAGCGTGTCTCACAAAAAGGTGAGTTTAGGTTCGAGCTGAAATCACTAATACCGATTTTCTGCACCGCCAGTATTTTCTTGTCATGTCTGCAGCTGGCAGCACACAGTATAGGCAGGTGGCATCTGCATGTGCGCATGGTCCAGGTTACGAGTTTAGGTTCGAGCTGAAATCGCTAATACCGATTTTCTGCACCGCCAGTATTTTCTTGACATGTCTGCAGCTGGCAGCACACAGTATAGGCAGGTGGCATCTGCACGTGCGCATGGTCCAGGTTACGACAGTCAAAACATAATGTAATACAAATACTTAGTATTACTTTTTAATAGAATAGGGCGGCAAACGAGCAATCGAGCTTTTTACGACTACCAACACCCACGAACATCCACATAATTACTATTCCGATGCGTTGCTCTCCTTTCCCCCCGCCCCAATGGGCCACCGGCTCACAAACAGCACGAAACGCGACACTGAAGATGTCACTTTACGGCGGTATTATGTGAGAGAGAGGCCCTGGTCGTGCCGGCCCAATTCCGTTGCACCTCCTCCTATGCAGCATGGCACTTCCTCTTCCTTCTAATTATATTAATTATTAAAGATATTACATAACAATACACGCAAACATGCAATAATACTTATTTCAAGGTACACAGTTTTTGTACACAAACGCGTTGACATTAATGATACTACATCGTTATTCGTCATACTTTTGAGTTTTCAAGTAATTTTTGTATTGATGCTTGAAATTTTGTTGTGATATAATTTTTTTGAATGGCGGCGGAAGATTGTTCCAGATTTCCGACACAGGATATTTAAAACTGCCTGGAAATACTGATGTACGGTGAATTGGCGTGGATAGTGCTTGCTGTGTAAATCTTGTGTTATGAATTGTGTTAACGTCCCTTGCCCACTCTAGCCGACAACAAATATACAGGCACTCCGTACCTCATAATGCTATTGTGAGGCATGGAGGCCAAATAGCGTTGCAGTGCATTCGATTTTCCATCTTTAATAAACATGCTTGATTTAAGTATGAGATGACATGATCTCGCCGTGGTATATGGGAAATAATATCGTGCACAAGTATTTTGTACACGTTGTATTGACCTTTTAGTGTGCTTAAACAGTCTAGACCATATTGCTCAATCAACGTAATTAAATTTGGGTAGCACTATAATTTCACATAGTCGAATACGTTGCTTCGTTTAGCGAGTTTTTGATGTGATATAGTATTTTTAAGCGATAAAAGTACCGTATTAATTCAGATTCAGATTGTGTTGCCATTAACATTTATTATAGGGTCTCCCATTTTTTCTTCTTACACCTGTTTACAAGTACCAGGTAAAATACATATATTTAGTCTTATTTCCGTTTAGGACTAACGTATTCGATTTGGACCATTTAAAAACACGGTCCAAATCGTCATTAATCCTGGTATGTGTATAGCACATTATGTGTTATGGGGGTTAAACGACAAATAGAGTTGAATATCGTCAACAACATATATGATATGAACAATGTTCCGTGCACATGATAACATCAGCTGTGTATAAATTGAAACAACACAGGCCCTAATGTAGAGCCTTGCGGGACACCTCTAATTATTTTTCTACACCGTGATGTGATCGCATTTTCCATCAGTATTTTGTGTTTATTTTCACGGTTTCATATTTTTTCTAAAATTGCAAACCACAGAATATACGCCTCTTCTAATCTGAAGAAACGCAGAATACTAATAGTATCTAACATTGTCGTCACATTTACACAATCCTGACACTAAGGATATTGTCAGGTACAACTGCGCTTGCAGTGCGCTTTTGTGGTGTTTACAGAAACCTGCCTGCGTGACCGGTAGTATGTTGCATGCATTCCGTTAATTACTTGCAAATAATATTCTCTAAGATCTTTGCGATACTAGGCAATATGCTAATCGGACTTAGGTCTATAAATGTTACGGTGTTAGCTGTTTTCGAAATCGGTCGCATCACAAAATCACGTCACATATCGGGGATAACAGAAGACGAAATACTTTTTTTAACTGAACCAGTTAGACATTGAATATATATATGCAAAATTTGCAGTCCAGTGTCCAAAGAAATACCGTCCACGAAAATGGCATTTGATCGCAGTTCCCGGAATGAGCTAAATACCTCCGTCTCAGAGACAGTGTTTTGGGTTAATGTTTCATTACTATTTCTGTTTGTATTGTAGTAGTCGATGTTCGCTGTGGCTACTGTATTTTTACCTGGGATGTTTGAAAGTGATCATTCAAAGCATCAGGATCACACAGATAAGATGGAAGGGCAGCATCATATTTTAGAACATTTTGTTTTAATTTATAATCAAGCTGCTTGAGCTCTTTTTAGTATGATATCTTAGGTTCCACATGCGGGCTCTGCGGTAGGCTTCATCGCGATGTTTTGTCATTGCACAAATGTTATCCTAGGACCTAACCCCTGTCTTTAATATTGACCTCTTCTAGTGGAGCTGGTCTGTTGAAAATTCTAAGCAAGTTAGTAACAAAATTATTGGTTATTTCATAGCGTCCCAAATAACCAAGGCTATTTAAGCGTTCAGTGGAACTGGATCGACATATTTGATGGGTCTAAACCAAACTTTTGACTGGCGTTTCGGTTTCGGAATATCCAGTTCACACACAATAAAGGCATTGTCGCTTAATGTTGGTTTGTGTTCAACCCAGACTCGCATCACGTTTGAATCAGTGCAAAGGAGATCGAGTAGCGTATCACTGTGGGAGGTAAAGTGTGTCTGTTCTATAACATTTTGACGAAGGCTAGAATTGGACAAGAGGACGTTAAGTAGGATAGTGTTACTGCCGGTGGCATCAAGAACGTTAACATTAAAATCACCCATTAACATAATGTGTTCCTGGCGCGATAGAGAACAGATGTAATCATTCAACGCATTTATAAATACCTGTACACTAAAACAAGGAAAACGGTAAGCAGTGTCTATAGATATTTTTTACTGTTAATATTTATCTCCAGCCACATTTGTTCCTCTGACGTGATAATGGGATGGAGGTGAGCACGAACTGACAGTTCGTCTTCTAAAATTTCTCGTTCGTCTGATAAATAATCCTCGTATCGTACTTCTGAACTACGCGGAACGTGCTGAGGCCGGCAGCCGAGTATAATAGGTGCCCCTATTATACTCGGCTGTTGCTTCTTCACCTTAAGCCTGGTCTCATTTAATGCTAGAATATTCGGTTTGTGATCCATTATCGCGACCATTACGTTCTTTATGACTTAAAATTTTATTATTGCTCTACTGTTTGAAAGTGTTAAATATTGAATTTCCCGGGGCGTCAGTTGTTACCGAAAGTCACTGACTGCTCGTTTGCAGTCACTGTTGTTACCGAAAATCACTGACTGCTCGTTGACTGTTCGTTATAATAATAAAATAATGATCCTATGAGTGTTTCGTTTTCCTTTCGTTGTACGGGACCCCAAAAATGGGTGATGTGATTAGATCTCAAGGTTTTTATTTTGCCCCATCCATTTGTTGTTTTAAGCGATGACGTCACATTCGGTGCCTTATTCAATTTAGTTCAATTATATATATACACGATGTGATCTCATCCGTGAATATCAAGTGTTTTCACTTACGGCTTCGAAGAAGTAATCTATGAACTGTCTGTGTTGATTAATTTACATCGTGTTCCTGTTGATGTACTTAAAAAGTGAAGTCATTTCTAATATACGCTAGAACATCGTGGTATGGTATTTAAAGTATTTAAAAAGTAAAAAATGGTACAAAAATATGAACCATTTTCCTTCTGCGGCGATGAAACGATATCTTTTGACCAAGTGGAAAAATTACATCTTAATGCATAAGTACCATTTACATATGCAGGTAATATGTGCCTACTATGAGTTGCGACGGTTACGAACCCAAGGAAATTTCAAATCAATTGATTTGTTTGGAAATTACGATTTTCATGTATATGTGGCCTAGCCTGTACCTGCTAGCGGTGAAAAAAGACTGCAAAGGAAACTGAGCGCAAAAAACTGTCTTCCCCACAATAGTAAAAATCTTTAAGCGTTGATTTTTAACTTAATACCCTCCTCACCTGATTTTGAAAAGAAAACCCCTGATAAACAACACGACTTAAACAAGTCGCGAATTATCACTCCGCTAGTTAATGCACTGAAGTACCGCTTAATAAGGTCCTCTGACTGAATTTCGGCTGCGACGGCCATCCTTATCGACTGTTAACTGCGCAGGACTTATTATAGTGCTTAAGTGCGAGAGCCGACAAGACTAGAGCATACAGTCTCAGAGCCGACGGCTTAACGTGCTTTCCGAAGCAGAGGGTTACTACGATTGCTTGACATAGACACGCACACATACACACACACACACACACACGCATACACGCGCTCGCATGCACACACACACATATACACACATACACACATACACATACTCATATAAACAGGGAACGGACGACCATACATCACGATCCCTACATACCTGCCTTGCCTCCTCCACATTCATTACTCTCTTTATACAGACACGCCAGTTGCGAAGACTCTTGACACCACCTTTGGACAGTACCCGATCAATCTGATCATGGTATTTCAGTCTTGGTCTTCCTAGGTACCTACATCGTTCCACATTCCTTCACTGCTATTACAAAAACTGAAAAATTGCAATTATTCCTTTTGGTCCAGCCTGGGTCTCGAATCAGGGACCTAACAATCTGTGTTTGAACATGACCCAACGTCCACAAGTTGGTCACGTAGTAGTAAGTCCCATATATATATTACCTTGCGGATAGACTGCTTAAGAGGGTAATGTAATATTTGTAATGTCGTATAGTCGAAGGTATTAATCAGGACACTAGGAGATCAGATTGCTTCGTGACCATCAATGTTCACATTTTCACGCCACTTCCCTACTTCCCCCAGAACAATACAAAATTTCCTTAAAATAAATATAAATTGACTTTGTCAGAAATACGAGTATATTGATCCTGTTTGGGGTTTGGTTGGTAAAGCCCCTTATTAGACGGCGTGTTATATCAGGCCACTGGTCTCGTAATTCTTTTAGTTTAGTAAAAATGTTCATTTTAGTAGTAGTTTCAAATTAATAATAATATTGAACAATTTTGAATTATATTGTAATGACTTCAATACTCTTCTACATAAAACAAATATGCGTTCGATTAAAGATATTCACAAACACTACTGTGAGATCTCACAGCATGCGTGACGTTTTCAGAAATGAACAAATTATTAGTCATTGAGAAATGTCTTACTTCGCCATAGTGATGCTATTTTACTTATACAGGAATCGTTTATGAATACGAGTGTAAGGCTTTTCAGGCATTACAATTTGCATTCAAGCTAATTTTCGTGTGTCAGTAATTTTTGGCTTATCCTTAGGTTGGTAACACACTTTGGACTCATTTGACTAATGACGATTGAATGATTTATGATCACCCCAGCTTTCTTGTCCTTATTATACACATGACGACAATTACGTGCATTTTTTAATTTTATTCCTTACTTCTACTATTTTAGGGTAACCTATTTCAGTAGTGTAATACTAATAATAAAAACTACAAATACATTTATATTTTTTTAAATTCTATAATATTATTCTATAATATGAAAGTATCACGGCCGCTATCTTTGTGAATTCACTTAGTGAATATATCGACTTCGGCTGGAACAAGTTCAGAGTGCGAAGGTCTCGCGTTATGGGCGCTTCCTTAAGGAGACTAGTACGCGCACGCGGCACCGCTAGTAACTATGTGGCCGTCTTCATCACATACTTGTTAGGTACCCACAAGCCAACATACATCAATAAATTACTATGGTGTATCCCGCCCCTGAGTACCCGGAAAATATGTGAGACCAGCGCAAGATCCCTCCTAACTCTTAATTCGCTGTAGCCAACCATTCCTAATACAAATAAAGTTGGGTACATTAACGGCTAAAAAGGATAAGCCCCGTACAGTTTCATGTACAAAAACCTTCCATATTTATTTAACTATATTTGGTCTCGTATGGAGCCCAAATTACAGAACCATACTCAAGTATACTTCTAATCAGAGCACTATACAAGGCTTTGATAGCATTCAAATTAGATTTTTGATAGCATTGAAGTCGTGAACCATGTGAAGTTCAAATCCTAGATTCTGATAAGCTTTTTGGCATGCCGTGACAATGTGATCGTGAAATACTAGCTTTGTGGTAAGAGTTACTCCTAAATCTATAATCTAATCCATTAATAGCGTACTCACATAGAATCGGTTGCGCCGCACGAGTGAAGGTAATGGTGGTACACTTTGAGTTATTAAACAATAAGCTATTGTGTTCACACCATCTGGTCACATTGTCAGTGTCTGCTTGAAGCTTCTTGCAGTCATCTGCTGTACTAATCGCGAGCGATAACTTCAAGTTGTCAGCAAACATCAAACACTGTATGATATATCACCGCTTTCAATAAGGACCCTAAGACTTCTCACTGTGACGGAGTGAACAGCCGTCCGTTCTGATTGTCTCGGCGTTCACTGATGTGGCAAATTATATTTCGTATAAGTCACCATTTTGTTAAAAGTCAATACAAATTTTTTAAGTGTTTAATGGGTCTGAAGAAACAATCTTCCAATTGTCCTTTTTGTTCATTTTTAATGTATCCGTGTGTCGATGAAAATTTTCGTATGCATTTATCCAGTGAACGACATCATTGTGAGGGAAATTGTAAGACTAAAAATCTTTTTACGGAATTTTTCAACTTGTAATAAATAGTTGACTAATTTGAATTGACTTTTAATGAAGTGTGGTGTTATTATACCATTTAGATAAGGAAGACGGTATACTTCGGACGTGGCCTCATATGATTACGCAACAAATAGATAAATATATACGTGTCTCAATTTTTTATTAAAAATATAATAATATATTATATATAGAAAAAATTTTTTACTTAAATTCCTTCAAGCGCATTAAGGTTATCTGGAAGATATTACCAACCTAAAGCCTAAGCGCAACAAATTATCTGTATGTATAATATAAAATTTTCTGTACTTGTATTTGTGTGCTCAATAAAGAATCATTCATTCATTCAATTTATTAAATTTCTACTACTGATCGATTATCATAGCTACTGACGAAATACACGCAGCATGTTCCAAATACCCATTAAAACCCCACTGCGCCCTATGACATGGTTAAGCACCGCGCATCTGTAAGCGACAGCGCATATGCACGTCATTAGGCCTATTTCAATTATCTGAGACGACCGTGACCGTAAGGTTAGTCATCATAAACCACATATTGTAATAGTTTTATTGTGATATAAAATTGATGACGCATCAAAACGTCGTTATTGAAAACTAATGTTTACGGTTCCGTACCTCAAAAGAAAAGTCACTTTGTTGATCGTTTATGAAGAGAACCTAATTGGAACTTTCCGATGATCTAGAATCTTAAAAGTTATCAAAGATGAGATACAACTGTGTCGGTAAAAGAAAATCCGAATCTTTGTAATGTATAGTTACATATAACAAAAAAAAAATCATTACAAACTTTAACTATAGTTCGCCTTCTACAGGTGAGTGCATAAAAAAATGTAAGTTTCAAGTTTTATGCGATGCTGTACATATGTCCCGTAGGTGCGGAACTCTCGTCGTGCGAGTCAACTCGCACTTGACCGGTTTATATTGCATCAAACAAGTTACACAAATTTTCAAATTTGCTACAAGCGATTTATGAATAATAAAATGATTGAAAATAATTAATTAATCGGTTGCAATAATTCGATTAGTTTTTTTTTTTGGAACGAGTGCAACGAGAATTTGCGTAAACTTAACTAATCTTTATCATTTTGTATCGTAATTTTAACATTGGGCCAGCACGACCAGGGTGGAGCCTCTAGCTCCTGATTGTGAGCTGGGGTGGTCCAGTAGTGGTGTGTTAGTGGTAACGCATCTGCGTGCTGCTGGTCGCGCAAATGTTTATGGGTAGTCAACAAAAGGCTCTCCCCGCCGTCTACGTTCAAAATACTTATGTAATTCCTTGTTAGATTTATTTTAGGATAATGGCATCATTCGCAAATATGTTGCAAATAATTAAAATGATTATAAATAAATTAGATATTATATAACAAAAACTACATAATATAATAATATAATTATGAGAACATTGTACTTTTAACGACTCAATACATATTGACTAAATTATGTTTTGTAAGAGGTATTGTCGTTGCTGCATTGCAACCCAACCCTGTTGAGAGATACCTCTCGCTGATATGATACCATCGTAAACTTTGGAATTGAGAGATGGAACAAAATTTCATGCTGTTTGTGAGTTTCCTGCGGCGCATTGGAGGCGAAAAGGAAACGGGGTCAACGCATCTGCATATCAATTTTGGGGATGTGTACAGGAGTTGATAGTCAACAAAAGGCTCCGACTGCTCGGTTGTTCCATTATACTTTTTAAAAAATATGGCTGAATCAAACCGGCATGATCCGGAAGTCCTCTCACCCACATAATGTCGGCGAGAAGTGGCGCCCGCGCTGGCGGGTCTCGTGCAGTTCTAAGACCCCAGTGGGCCGTTAGAAGGATGATCTCTACCTAGTAAAGGAGTATCATATTCTTTCTTCAGATGAATTCAGCAAGTTTTTAACATTAAAACGAACCAATAGATTTAAATCTGTGTAAAAAAATCCTACAAATTTTCATAATTCGTAGACGTTGTTATCTTTAATATCACTTATTCCAAAGAGCTACCTTGTATTTTAAACATAATCGTGTATAAATCGTAGCATAAGATAGAGCTAGCTGTAATTATAAAATAACGCCGTATAGTAAAAAAAAATGGCTGCTAGATGAAGCCTAACTGCCATCTATATAATATGTGTCACACCAATCTGCACATACACCGAACACTCGCACTCAGTGACTGCAGATGCATCGAGCCATGAATGGGCAACCAGAGGACATTGACCCTTTCACTCGAGGTGAGCATCTCACATGCGCCAGACAATATTCAACTCAACATACACTGCTTGATACTCTATATAATGTTATATTGGTGATTTTTAACTTTTCTTTTCGTTCTGAAACTCACCATTTACGTTACTGCAAACTAGGGTTGGAGAGAAAGATGCTGTGCGGAATAGTACACGGAAAAGTACTCTCTTAAACTCAATTCTAGATGATATATTCATGGGGAAAAGGATGCGGATGAGGATGTGGAAGAAGAAGAAGAAAGCGATTGAGGATGATAAGGAGAGAGAAAATGACATAAATTAATTTTAGCTATTTTCATATCCTGCGCAAACACAACACATTTTGTACAAAACGTACAGAAATAAAAGTTGGAAATTGTTTTTCAATGATATAATTATAATTTACAAACACTCGTATTTATTCCTTTACTTGTGTTGTTTGCTCTTACTTCTTGCCAAATTTCTTTATTTTAAGTAAACGGGTGGTACAATATAAGATTTGGTTAAGTAGTCCAATCATTACGTGTTTTTATTATCACTTTTCGACCCGCCTATCCCACTTGGTGTGATATCGTGAGATTTCGCCAGCACCATCCCCATCCGCACCTATCTCTCGTTAGGTTTGTAAAAACGTTTACTTATAATGTAAACCGATTTGGAAACTGGTAAGCACTGCGCTAGTGTAACTCTTACAAATGTAGCCCACACAATTGTCGATAGTCTGCAGCTAATGTGATGTATTTTTTCCCAAGAACTTCAAGAAGGAAATGAAGTGATTTTTAGCTAGGCCCTAACCCCAACGCGAGGACTGGTTAGATTAGTCTCGACCCCACTCCCCCTTAAATATCTCACGTAATTAAAGGACGACCATTAACGTGCGATTTCATAGAAAATATGTGTACAAATGACTGTTTCTATTGATTGCGTTGACTTAGATGACATGAATTTAGACTGACAGATGGATAACAAACTGAAAAATGGAACCCTTATAGGATAAGGGTTCCATTTTTCTTTTTGAGAAAATCTTAAAAACCCTGACATTTATATTGCTAGTAATACGTATAGTATTAGTAAGGGATATTAAAGTTATAACTTTACCTATGACAGGCTGTGACTATGATTAAAACATTTTTCAACATCAGGAAAACGCTCCGTATTAACATGGAATAGGCAATATATTAATATATTATGAACAAGCATGTTATAAGTGAATAAGAACTGATATCATAAACGTTCTTTCCTCTGTTCGAAATTCGGATATCGAACTTCCTCTAGCTTTATTTTTACCTTAATTAAATTGCTGGCTATTAGTTAATATAAGATCACCGTGATGAAACTACAACCTACTTATAAAATATAGACACGTTTTAATTTAGTGACATGCTTACAGTAGAAAAAATTACTAGAGCAGTGCAGTAGTATAGCACTATTATGGTAATTTATTTTATTACATATGTTTAGCTGCCATCCGTGAGCGCCCTTCTCGTTGGAGAGGGCTGGTGGACCTGGTCCTCTTGGCCAAGGTGATGATATTAGTTGTTTTAGCTAATCCTAAATAACTATCGGGATACAGAATTCTAACCTGTGGGAAAAGGACTGGTCTATCCCCTATTGATCACACTCTCGCCTAGACCGTAGCCCGACGTGCCTTGTAGTAATCAATGAAGCTGCACTGGACAGTTCAGTCAGCATAGAGTAGTCAGAAAAAAGGTAATTTATTCCTACCATTTATATTCTAACACATTTTTTCTCAAATAAGCTTCAATATTTCAATTATATTGTGTCATTCCGAATTTCACTTGCCATTTTATTAACTAAGTGATATCTGCTGATTAATGCCAAAACATATTACAAAACTGAAATTTGGATCGAGTATATAAAATTACCTGTATTTGCTACACAAAAGCCTTTGGTCAGTGACCGTAGCAGCCAAATGTATTCGCCTCTACTTCCTGTCGGTTGTACTTTAGTGTAGTATTTACAGTAATAGTTATTCCACTAAAGTTAGTTTTATACAAAACATTTTTCTATCCCCATTTTTAAATGTTTGACCAGATCTTTATAAACACTTTCCATTATAGGATAGTATAGGAGGACAGACGACCAATCAGTGACACCCATGAATATCTGCATAGTCACTATGGCGATGCGTTGCCCTCCTTTTTTACCTCCCCAAAGTCGGCCACCGGCTTCTCACAAACCACACCAAACGCGGCACCGAAGATGACGCCTTACGCCGGTATCATATGAGCGAACTGGGCCGAGTGCTTAGTAACATGTAGTGCCACCTCTGACTGAACGGAGATATTCCGTGATATCCTTCAAAAAAATAATAATATTGATAGCACTTCGGGGCCTTTTAGATATTTCGAATTATAATTTGAAATGTACACCGTAAAGGGAGACAGTGGATTTCCCTCACGGAGCACACAACTTTTAATTAAATGTACCTAAAAGTATATCCAAATCTTGACAATCCTTTACAGCCACTGTGAACTCTTGTTTATATAATAGCATAAATTGTAACAATTGGCGCCCAGCGTAAAAATTAAATAACAATTGCATTGTACTCCTTAAATAATTGTTCTTGTTTGCAACCACTAGTTAATTTTTCATATTAAACTTATCATATTTTGCTCTTAACATAAATTAATGCCTTTCCCACATTCATAATCAATATATTGATGAAAGTATTATAGTTAAATTGAGAATTTAAAGATATATATTTTTTGACAGACACTTGAAGGTAGGTAGAATATAACTTTGATACTAATCACATTGTGTATTTAGATACTAATATTATAATTGAAAGTTACATT
>JAFELO010001138.1:1261101-1313036 GCA_017140195.1 Eumaeus atala
AACAAAAACATTATTAATTCCATTGTTGCTCTTGTACTATTTTAAATCTGTCCTGGATTGTGAATAAACATATTCCAAAGTTTACCAATACCTCTTGTAGCCTCTATACCCCTAGTAGTCCTTTTATTTTAATGTAAATGGTGACCCCCATTGCACGGTTTGCATATTGTACGTGACGCGTAGCACCTTCGCCGTAAGTAGGCCATCCGCCATGTCAGTGAGGCGATAGAATATATCAACAGCCGCCAAACGAATTTCTTATTTCGTTCAAATTGTACTTGTACTTGCAAATAATGGAACTAATCCCGTTGCTCCACGACAAAAACTGAATAACCGATGATTGATATACAAATCCATGTCATTTGGCCCAATTTACTAGATCCTTAATCACTTATATATTTATGCTATTCAAATTATATTTTATGTTGTCAGATCTTTAAGATTCCGAAGTCAAAACGAGGAAAGCGTATATAATTATGATTTCTCCGCCCGTGTGTCACATACGTTTTACCCGGAGACTATGAGTAATTTGGAAGGTAGGTGTACTTTACATACACGGCTACAAAATTATGTACAAAACTACGAATGTGAAAAATAACATTATTGGGTTATACTCCATACATGTAATACTCCATACATGGATGAAATGTTTTTCGCTAAAGCATAACCGTGTGAGTTGTCATGAAATAAATATTTGTAAATGATTTGGAGGCTTCTAAAAATACTTTTGTTTGAGGTTAAGCAAGTGCATTGAGAGACATTAACACCTAAAGTGGTAAAATTATGTGTATTTGTGCGTGTGTTTATGTGCGTGTGTGAGTGTTTGTGCGTGTGTGTGTGTGTGTGTGTGTGTGTGTGTGTGTGCGCGCGCGCGTGCGTGTGCGCGCGTGCGTGTCCCAACATTTATACTACGGAGGGAAAAGATATTAAAAATCGGGATGATAGAACTCAATAAAAACTTGCAACGAAAACTGGTTTCAACAAAGTCTACATTAAGTTGTTATGGGTTTTTTGTATGCTGCTACGGACCTTTTCGGAGGCGATTACTATTAGTTTGCGGACGCATTTTATTAATAATTGTACTACAAGACATTACGCGTTTTGTAATAACTTTTTATGATAAACCATTCAGATTCTAGTTCAAGTACTAATCCATAAAATGCACTCGACTATGTACTTGACACAAAATCCTCATTCGTCAGGCTCATCACTAATGCATGATATATTGCTTGGAAATACCGAAGTGAATTTAATTATCTCACATAGACTGTATGTAGTTTACCGTAATTGAAAACAATAAGTCGACACCACATAACTCGTGACGATAAAAGTGATAATGTCATCCTAGCCGAAACAGCGGCCATCTCTACGGAGATGAGCCAACTACGCAGAACATATATATTATAGTGTACAAGTATATCCTGCGCACACGCACAAGTGCACTCCCTGTTCCCTCATTCTACTATTCAAATGGGACGGCAATACGACAGGAACGGAAATATATCAAGTGCAGGACCGACCGCTAAACGTGCCCTCCGACGTGGCACGGTGGTGCAACATCGCCAACTCCCCGACTCCGGTCTGTTATTAGAAATTGAAAAATTGCTTTAACATCTTTGTCGAACCGGGGACCCGAGACCTCACGACAGTGGTTGCACATGCTTACCATAAACCATGAGGCAGTCGTAACATTATTCGTACGTACATTTGGTTTACGCCACTACTTCGGACGCTTGGAGTGTCGAGATACTGAACTCGGGTTGTAGATCTCGGCTATCCTGGTTTATAAGTCACTTCTATAGCAAGAAGCAAAGCGGCTGAAATTTCTCTTCACTGGAGCCCTATCTATACTAATAAAGAGTGAAGAAAAAAGTGGAAACATTTTAATGTTTGTTTGCATTGAATAGGCCCCGAAATACTGCACAGATTTGTAATATTCTTTTACCATTACATTCCTACATTATTTGTGAGAAACATAAGCTGTATAACATTTTATAAACTGTTTTGATCATTATGAAACTCCTGTGAAATAACAAAAGTTCGCGTTAATCGGAACAACTAAAATTATAATTCTTCGGGTACCTGTAAAAACTTGATACATCAGGACATCTGTCATCTCAGTCCACCCGTGACCATGGTTGCTATAAAGCTTCTGAAACGTCGGGCTACATAAATAATTTAATAAACCGCGATAAAATCCGTAAAAGTAGTTTTATTGTAATGACAAAAGTTGTGAAAAAAATATCAAAATGACTCCTTATTCCGCTGCAGAAATGAACCAGCTGTCCCGACAGGCGTTGTACTGTCATATGTTAAATTTATTGTCATTACCGTCTCACTGAATCATCATTACCAAGAATTTATAATTATTATACTCTTGTAAATCATTGAATTTTTGTGACATTCCTACACGATGGACTGAAGCCCTTGCTAAGGTGTCGGGGAGCCGCTGGATGTAATTGTATCTTAACCCTGACTGTAGGGAGGCCTATATCCAGCAGTGAACGTCGTCCGGCTGACGATAATTATGATAAAAAATAATATAACACAAAATGTGAAACAGAACTTAACCGGAACGAAATAAACGAAAGAATATACGATATTAAATCAAATCTAAACTAATAACACACTACACTCTGATATCTAAACGCTACAACATTTATGTCATGGCGTGTATTAAAAGGCCACTATGTTGAACATACGTATTGCTGAAATAGAACAGTGCATACTGGAAGGTACTTCATATTGGGTTTGGCATTCGTGGAATCTGGTGTCAGATAGACACAAATACTACGTGGGAAATGAACAGATCACAATGGAGGCGTGCTCTACATAACGTACTGTCATTGCTCTTTACCGCTTATAATGAGCCAACAAGCGGAGTAAGTTTAGTTATCTTGCAGGAAAAATTTAGAATCTTAAATAGAAAAAAATAATATTATTGAATGATGAACAAATCTGCACCCTGTAAACAATATCTTTCTTCGTAATAACACTAACCAGCTACCTAATATAGGGGATCTGACGAGGACGTCGGGGCAGCTGCCACCTAACCTTTGCGATCTAGAAGAGAGCCCTTATGGTAGATTAGGTCGAATGACACATGAATCTGGGTTTTGTCACAATGTCTTCGCAGCAAGAGCACCCAGACTCATTAGCACATAACGGGGTTCGAGCCTGGACTACTTAAAGAAAGTCAGAAGCACTAGCCATTTGACCACCGAGGCTCACTTTTATGATTTTTTTTTTTAAATATAGAATAGGGGGACTTACTTTCTCATCGAATTCTTTATAGAAAAGGGGACTTTTTACGGCTACCGACGCCCATGAACATCCACATAATTATTATGCATATACATTGCCCTAATCACAAACCTACTCACAAACCGCACGAAACGCGACACTGAACATGTTACTTTTCGGCGGTATTATGTAAGCGAGAGATACCTCCCCGGTCGTGTCGGCCCGATTCCGTTGCAGAGGGGGATGTAGTGTCATGCACTTTACTTTTTACCTCTTCCCGAAATTATGAACCATTTATAATTTCCATGAAGATGTCACATACAATTACAATTCTCCTAAGGTATAATAATATATAACTAGTGGCCCCTATTTTGTTTTGAGTAGTATATATTAGATCGCCCAGATATGAGTGTAATCAGAACGAATCAAGCGCAGGATTAGTAATGATAACGATGGTATTGATAACAGAATTGATGCTAGGATTCTCACTGAAGCTATATCATGAGCTTGTTTTACACTTTGCATTTTCATTTGGATAATATGGTACAGGAAACAACAAAATAATGTGTGCATTGTGTATAGACAATAGCTTTTATGTTTTAGAGGTCAGACTGATTCTTATCTTCCATTACTGACTATCTGTATGTACTTCAATTATTCCTTTTTTCGATTCACATAAGCGGATCTAAAAAATACATCTACCCACTACTCATCATCCATATGTATAATTGCTGTATGCATATCTTTACTTTTAATTTTTATATTTACTGCTTTTCCTTTACAACATTCTGAAAATATAGTTAAAATGATGCCTGTTAAAGCGCAGGTCCTAAGCTCCTAACCACGAGGGCGGAGCCAGAACAAATTGTTAATGGGATGTTTAAAGGGGGGGGGTGATAGGAGGGCAACGCATCCGTTTGAAATCATGCGAATGTCCATGGGCGTCGGTTCATCAAAAGGCTCCGATTGCCCCTTGTGCTAAAAAAAATTGTTTAGTATTCAAAAATCATCTAATTCATTTACACCAAATAAAGTTAGCATATCTACTTCCGAGTCTCCCTACATCGTAATCATTGACATCCCCAAGAACGGTATATAAAAGTAGCAACTTTACATTTTACAATGATAGGAAAATGCAGACCTCGAACAAGTCTCGTTACATGGTAGCGCTAGAACTATATAAAAGTTATAACTACATAATTGTTGCTTAATGAACTTTCCCAGGGCATTAATTCCGACCTATAGAGCGTTTACTTCGAGAAAATTTGAAGTTTATTGCGACCGGGATAAGCCATTTAGACCTGCTAATTGTCATGTCGTTGTTAGTTATATACGCACGCACGCACGCAGTTATATATATATATATATATATATATATATATATATAACTGCGTGCGTGCGTGCGTGTGTGCGTGTCACGATATCTCAGGAACTATAACACCACCAAACTTGAAATTTGAGGACTCGGATTTTTTTTCAATGAACATGTAGCAGATATTAAACACAATCTGCAGTCTGTGAACGCACTGACTTAGGCCCCTGTTACATTACATTAGATTTGATGAGGCACAAATACTCGCGAAATATCCGTGAGGCTAAAGATCCAAATTTCAGTAGAGAAGATGGATGGGTGCTTCCTTCAGCACGACACCCAGTTATAAATACAATCTAGTCAAAATCCGAACATAGCACCTCACAGCTGTATGATACGATCAGCGTTTTGTGCGTTAATCGGCAGAATTTATTAATTATACAAAATCTTCGGTTATTTTTAGTAAATTGTGACATCGGGACATTTGTCATCACAGTAAAGTTGTTTTATTATAACAAGGAAGACTAAGAGTGCGATTTAGTGGGTGGAATGCGCGGGTGAAGCTTCACATCTTTTCCATATAACCTTCAGATATTTCGGTACAGTTATCAAAGCGGAGATTTTAAAAAAGCATTGAAATGTTTTCTTTGAGAGATCATATTTAGATGATCACAAGAGGTTAATAATGATATGTCATAACATAGTGACTTGGCTTACTTATATTACCACATAGACTAAGCGCACTCACCTTCAAATCCAGCTCGCTATTGAAATAGTTTTAACAATATTTACATCCAGATGTCAAGGTCGTTACTATTGCCATTATTCCTCTAGTATTTGTCTCTCCCTCCCACTTCTCGACTTCAGAAGTAACGTTCAAAAGAAATAAGAACTTATCTAGGAGATGGATGTTCTGCTGCATACAGATACCAAATATACCGACGCAAAGTGACGTATACGCGGTCGCCTTTTATTTGGTTTGCAACTTTCCATTGGCCCATTGGAAGGGAGGATTCGTCAGGCACAGCTTTGTCACTTACGTCGTTACAGTAAATAAAAATAATGTATAATCTCAAAATTGTAGGGACTAAAATACAATGTTTCCTTAACTAAAGGCTACATTGTTCATAGTTTCATACAGCTGGTGTCTGTACACCAGCCTGTAACTGTTTACTTAGCTGTAGGATATTATAGACATTTTACAACGAAATAACAATGAACGTAGGTATCGACATTGCATTTTAAGTCTCAAATGTGTCGCCGTGGAGCTGATAATGTGTAAGCAAATTATACGTAACCGCATTGTCCGTGACATTTAAATATTATATTAGAGACGGTTCTAGCAAGTAATTAATAATTATATTTAATAATATTTACGATGTATAGTAAAAATGTATTATTTTTCACACATACACACATATAATTTATTTTATTTTGAGCCGCAGGTCTCATCTCAAGCCTCTGAAGGTTATGCGCATGTACCGAATGTTAAAAATTCCGTTGCTCAAATCGGCCGACCTAAACGATAAAGAAAGGGAGAGTATATATATTCCTGCGATTTTTATAGTGTAAGATGACGAATGATTATTCGGAGCCTTCTGGCGACCGCCGCCCATTTACATCGCATTGTAGCTATATACGGACTTTTTACCGTCCTCTCTTACTGCACGAAAGCGGGTAACCTGTGGGAACGATGACGTACCACTACGGTCGTGTCGGCCCAATGGTTGCAGCTTCTCAGTAAAACTACCTGCTCCATTGCCCTCTTACAGAGTCGCTATTGAACATATTTGAACTCATCATTATTACGGCGATTGGAAAAATTTATGAAATACGAAATATTGAGTTTAAAATTCAGTAAATACAAAAATAAATATGTATCAGAAAATAATTACTTTCAAAATGTTAAAGTGAATCTCCGGTATGTTTCTTTTACCTGAAGAGATAAATATTTTGTTTTAATAAAAAAACATTAAGGATATACTTAAGTTACTAAGTATAAAATGCCGTAGGTAAGTAAACTGATATCTTCGGTGTCGCGTTTCGTGCGGTTTGTGAGTAGCCGTTGGCCCATGGAGGGGGAGGTGAAAAGGAGGGCAACGCATCGGTATAGTAATTATACTGATCTATCGGTACTTTCCAAAAGGCTCCGATTGCTCATTCGTCCCCCTATATTACAAAAAAAACTATTCGTTTAAAAAAACAAAGTCCCCAAAACCTGGCTGTTCGTGTGAAATCGATTTTCTACTTAACGGGTTTTCATTGGAGTAAGGTTTAGTGTTTAACTTGTTAAGTTTACAATCCAGTCCAGATCCCAGGAGATCTTTAGTTATACATAAAATTATGTTAATGTAATCACTTCGAGAACTCTACGCGTGAACAATACAAAAAATAATACGTATTGTACCAAGGTTTTTACTTTTAAAGGGCTTGGCCCTCCACACATTCCCACTGCTAATACTCCTGTGTCTCCAGGAGCCAGATGAAGTTGGCGAATGGCGAATGCTGAATGCCAAAAAATGTCGTGTAACGTTCAAATACTATTTCGTTCCTTAAATAAAAACTGTTTATATTTGTAGCACGAAATGAAAACAAAAAGTTTAATAAGTATTATTTATTATCATATGCAGGCTGGGATCATGAATCAACGTAAGTCATCTTTACCTGGGGCACATCGATATGAAGCCACTGTCATAGTAGTGGAGATCAATTTCATGGTGAAATTAGAAAAACTTAAATGTTCTGATTCGATATCGTATATTGAATCCCAATAGGAATAAATGCTATTTATATTGTACTTGAACCGATTCAGTTTGGACTCGAACTTCAAAATAATAACATGGCAATAAAACAGTATAACAATATTGTTTTATTTCTATTTTATTGTTTATTGACAACCTTAGCATAATAAATAGGTTTACGGTTTAACAATCATATTGTGATACTCGTATATCTGGTGCTTAAATATACTTTTGAAAATTTTATAGAAAATAGACATGTGTTGAAAATATATTTTGTAATACTTGATATCTACTTTTGTAGTGATAGTAAGTAATAATGAGTTAAGTAAAATTATTTAAACTTGATTTACAATGACTTTACAGGTACAACATGTGCAATGAAATTATTAAGATAATTAATAAAATGTGATATGACCTATATTTAAAATATTTAAATTCTACACTAAATTAACTTATTTTTAAATTAGTTACACAAGTCAATAAATACGCGTCATACGCGTTCAATACAATAATAATCATATATTATGTGATAGAAGATATTCGATACATAAAAAAAATAACAACGTAAAATACAGGCAAAACTGTAATCAGCCGCAACTATTTCAGACTTATAAATAACACAATAATTTTAAGGAACATTTAGTGATGATGGCATTCAAAACTTATGAAACTAAACACGAAGAAATAGACTATATGTACGAGTAGCTAAAAACTGATCAAGATGTTCTTTCAGTGACAAGTTATCAAGTATAATACTTGGTCGTTGGGACGTCTATCGGGAAAACACCAATTTATTGGCGCTAGTAATGTGTGTAGACATTTGGCAACACATTAAATTGTCTACTTTTTAGTTGTTTAGTAATTCGAATGAATACTGATAGATTGTTAATTCGTTTGTTAAATCTAAATTCGATTAATTGGTGCATACGCTTGGCTGAATTCTTCGAGAACTCTTTTAATAACTTCGGGTCGGCATGCGAGTCCAGTCTCATACGTTCTGGGGCAGTTGTATTTCATGAAACAAGCACGCTGTTCTGACTCTTTAAAATTGCAACAAGTTAGTACAGCGGCTTTGCAAAGTCCTGGCTTTTTTATTTCGGGTTTTGGCGCCGCAGTCTGTAAAGAAAATACAAAATTAGGGCATGATTTAAAAAATTGGAGCATGAGCTTTTTATGGCCAGATTCTGTGATAACATTAAAGATACAATATTTTAATGTAATTCTAATTCTAATCTGATTAATATGAAGCTAATTTTCCGTGAGGTTCGTTAAGATAATAAATAACCCTAACCTATGATTATATGAGTTTTTCATTGATATAATAATGGGCCCCAACTATGTCGTATACAAAATTGACAATTCTGGTAGCTAATTGGTGACAAATTCTGGTATTGTGTTTTAAGTGTAACAAGATTTATATGATGTGAGTGTTAAGTTAAATAGATAATAAGTTAGCAAGGGAAAATAAAGCATCTCGTTAGTAATAATCAGTATCCACAAGACATCTATGAACAAGTGAGGTCACCTAAAATCATTATTAGCTGGCTGATATTTTAGTATTGCTTACTTAACATTCAATAATCTCAGGATATTGTCAGGAAAACATCTCACTTTACTTTCGGACTAAATATTTTTATTCCAGTCTTTTTGGGTTTTATTACATTTATATTATTATAAATTAGAATGTTTATAGTACCATACACATGTGTTTTTTTAAGTTTAACATAGTGGTCATAGGTCATTATTAGCACCCAGTAAATTGTTAAAAATTATAACTGAATAACGTGAGATTAGTCGATGAACGGATGGATAGATAAATTGACATGTAATTTTTTTCAAATAAATATTAATGTTTGATGCAAGTTATAATATTCAACTTACCGTGGCTGCTTGTGCACTCTCGACTCCAACTTGAGGCGATTCGTTCACACTTGGAGGAATAGGATCTAAGTTGATCGGGCTTGAACCATCACTGTTGCCTGTATCAACTATCCCAGGTACCACTCCAAAGATTTGATTGTCGTCCTCTATAGATTCTGGCCAACGGTCAAATAAACCGGGAATTCCAGTATCGTTCGTTACAGGTCGTTTATTTGTAATTGCTTTGTTGTTACAATTGATATATTGAGGCACATAGTACGGTACCGGGTAAGGGATGTAGATAGGCTGTGGTGGAGGCGGTGGAGGCGGCGTACTCCTCAAGTTGTGTGCTATTTCTTCAAGATATCCCAATATTTGACTATAAGTTTCATCTTGTTGCCGATTGTAGTCTCTTCTATAGTCATGATAGTTGTAATCAAAAAATGATTGTCTTGAGCGACGTCGGTGTCGTAGCTGATTTGCCGTTGGATCTCTTAATGGTTTTTCAGAACCATCATCAGAGTATTCATCGTTTCTATTATTCTCGTGTAAATTTCTTCCGCTTACACTCGCTAAGCAGAACATTACCCCAAAAAGAATGTATAGGAGTTTCATCTGAAACAAAAACAGGTGTTTTTGGTTTCTATGTACATATGTAAATATAGATAGGCCTAATTAATTACTATTAATATTAAATGTCAAAAATTAATTTGTGCGTGTGTAGTGGGTACTATGTCAGTCTATGTATGTGTAGTATGGAACAGAGTCACCCAACCCACAAAACAGAGCAATGTGAGCGATTTTTTCAAAATGGACAGAGCGGATCTTCATGCAATTTTCACCAATGGAGTATAAATAAATATATTATAGAATAGGGGACAAACGAGCAACCTGAGCCTTTTTTACGCCTACCGAAGCCCATGACCATCAACATAATTAGTATGCCTATGCGTTCCCCTCCTCCTCCCCAATGGGCCATCGCCTATTCACAAACCGCACGAAACCCTACACTGAAGATGTCACTTTATATGAACGAGAGGTACCTCCCCAGTCGTGCCAGCCCAATTCCGTTACATGGAGGATGTAGTGTCATGCACTATTACCTTTTCCTAAACCTGTTGTTTCGGGAAGACGGTTCTAATGTATAATTTGTTATTTTCGGGTAATGTCGGGGCGAAACACTAGTGTGTAATAATTTATTGAGCAAGATGACGAAAAACTAAATGTATTATTTAATAAATTTAAATATATGGTTCATTCAAACTAAATAAAAATTAGAAATCTGAAACATATGGGGAGAGTGAAAAACACTGAATAATGGATATCGTGCAAATAGATGCCTTGATCATAAGGCAATAGCCAATCCAGTTCAGTGACTTGCCCGTGATCGTGAATAACCGTTTGTATACAAACAGAACGTTTTTATAGATATGATTAATACTTGCATGACATTGTAGGTATAATGAATTATACTAATTCGAATAAAACTGGACTGATTGCTTTATAGTATATATAAGTAGTATATACATTTTAACATTGATAATGAGATTGTATTAACATTGTTTTGTTAAGTGAAATTATTTCCTACTACCTACTAAATTGATCGACTATCGGCCCCGTATATTTTCAACTGTAGCCCGAGTATATATATTAATAAGGCAATATTCACAGCGAATTAACATTTAAAAAAGGATAGAGTAGATAAATATATACGTCATACCGGATTTTTTTAGTCATTTTTTTTTACTTTTGTATAACATACAATATATCGATTTTAATCTTATAATATGTATGGCATTTGACTTCCAAATATTAAAATTTTTCCTGTACCCGCTCGAATCTACATACTTGGCGTTGCTTTATTAACTAATAGAAATGTGTTGTAAAGTCGTACATACCTTGATTTGCTTAAGATAATCCAGGAACAGAATCTATGAACATGTATTTATACAATGTCTTACGTCTTCTAGTCTTCCTTCGTTTTGTGTGTCGTTTCACTCACAAATAAAACCGATCACTACTCGCGAGCGTGCTCACGTGTTAACGCTTCGTGTGGTACTAAATTGAGTTGCGGTATGCCTAGCGCCTACCGCTCCTACTACTCGCTGCGCATGTGCGTATGCGTCGCTTTTGGTCCATTATTTATAGTAATTGAATGGGTCTTATCAATTGCATAGTATAGTAACGCATGTGTTGACCTGTCGGCTAGTTTTATATTTGCCTGATTTTTGCATAGGGGACAAGTGAGCAGCAGATTTGGACGATAAGTAAGATATAAATTAAAACTGATTCGTTGCAGCCGCATGGGATCGGCACGGCCCGATCGCTCAAATGCACCTCAAACCTATGATGCACCTTTTGACCACCGGCCTGTTGGGGGCAAGACATCTGCACACATCTATGCAAATGGGCGTTGGTAGTGACCAAAAGGCTTCTACTCCACTCGTTCACCGTCTTAATAATACATCACATGCACTTCGTTGTTTGCATTGTTATTAATTTGCAGAAATATATATTTTTATATAATATGCATTTAGGAAAATGGAGTGTTGGTCGACCGTTAACCAGGTGGGAAGACGAACTCCGTGCAGTAGCCGGTCCGGAATGGATGCGAGCAGCAGGAAATCGGTCATCTTGGCGTTCATTGAGAGAGGCCTATGTCCAGTAGTGGACCGATAAGGGCTGATAATGACATTGAATTAGGTGTTATTATTGTAATTAAATGGAACTTTACCCACATTACGGCATACATACATGTTATACTGCTTGTCATATATTCCTTGCGATTTTTTTAGACGTGTATTCTGAGCCTTTTGATGACTCCTGACTTACGTAGACATCCTCATATAGTCTTGCTGAGCCGTTGCCCTCCTTTCTTTCTCCCATGCAATGGACCACCAGCCACATGAAACGTGACAGCTCTGACTTTACGCTGCCGTATTATTTTAGAGATAGGTGCCTCCCTAGTTGTACCAGCCAAATACGGCTGCGATGCAGCATAGCACTCACTATCTCCTACATAACCAAGAACCTCAACGAGAGTGTGCGAAAAAATTACCAGCTCGCTGCCTTTGTTCCTCATGTAGGTAAATTAACATTTAACAAAAGTATATAAATACCATACTTTAGTACTTAAATCGCCTTAGGAACTCTACAAGAGAATACAACAAGAATGATTAATTTTTCAAAGGCCATTAACTTACGTTATAACCAAATATGCAATTGAAAATAATCACCAAGGCGTCGTGTTCGCCTCTGGTGATGTCATACTTTGAAGAAGGTTCTGGTAAGCGCTAACACAGGGTGTTCCGCAAGGACCAACTAAACAAATATAAGTGGAGGGTAGGAACTATTACCACTACACTAAAGATTATTGTCGCGGGTCTCGTAGTTTACAAATTATGATATTTCGAGAATTTTATGTCCAAGTAAATTGCACGTTTTTGTTATTTTTTTCAAAGTCATTAAGAATACACGGGCTTTTGTGATTAAGGCGCGTAAATGCGTCTCCCTGCGTATTAAAAAAAGGATGTCTTCATCTGCGAGACTGTCATATCTCAAAAGGAGGCCACTGGAGATACTACGGATCTTCCTAGTACACGCAACTTAAGCCATCCCCTTAACCGGGCTCTGGGTTATGAATTGGGAACCTGGCCCGGAAGTGGCTGATCAAGTTTGTAAGATTTATTTTGGGGGAGTCCGATCCTTTCTCAAAGACTGGCCAGTTGCTGTGGTGCCCTGTTGGTGACAGATCCGTGGCACGCGCGGAGTTTCAGTGTATGTTCAGTTCTTCTGCTGTTGCAAGTATTAGTAATTGCTCAGAACGCTCCCCGTGATATGTACAGTGAACTGACATCTCTACGCAAGGCATGAGTATCAAGCTGGTTGGAGTGACCTTTGCTATTGACGATTGGAACAGCTCTACGTTAAATACGGTGAAATAGAAGGGTGAAGAATAAGGTGAGAGCATTACTCTATGTGGGGTCGGATCTGCGCTTAGTAAAGCTGCAGCCGATGATCTGGTGTGAAGTACCGCTTCGCCCTGTCGAGCACGCCAAGCTCCTGGGATTATACTTAGTCTTTACTTCCAAGTGACCGTGAAAGTGAACGTTACTCGAGATTTTGACAAAAAGTATTTCAATGCTAGCTCAGGCTGTTAGGGAAGTGTTTCGAAACCGAAAAGAAAGGACAAAGGCTGTTCTCAGTGATAGGCGCGCAAACTTGTGTCTTCTTGTTGTTAAATTGGACAAGATTTAGTCGGCCCCATTCCGAGTACTCCACTTTTTTTAAGGAAGACACGACTTCAGACACAAGTTTGTTTCGGTACTGGTTAACTGCCTCCCGTGAAATATTGACGCAGCCAGTGTAAAGAGCGTCTCCAATGCTTACATAACAATGAGTGCCACCGGCTTGAAGGATATCATTGATATGCAGGAGAAATAGATTGGAATGCAGATCACAGCCCGGTGGAACGTCAGCATTGACAGGCTTTAGGTCTGAGTATGCACCATCGACTACGGCCTTAATATTCCGGTATGCCAAAAAGCTGGCAATCCGTTTGCATAATTTTACAGAAATCCTAAAAGCCGGAAGCTTGGAAAGAAGAGTTCTTTGCCAAACCCGCTCAAATAATTTTGCTAGGTCCAGACCAACTGCCAACGTTTATTTCAGGTCAAGTCAGCTAGGAGCCGACCAACCGTGACGGAAGCTGTGCAGACAGCCACTAAGTAGCTGGTGCTTCCCTACGTACCGCAGGACCTGGCCATTGGTGTGACTTCTATGTCGGACAGGTTTTGTTTGTTTATTAATATTTGTTTTCAGGCCATGATTCTACACCTGTTCACGAGACTTACACAAAAAGATTTTTCTAGAATCTTAACTTTCTGGTTGGTTAAGTAAAAACTGTTCATGTGGGAAAGGAACGAAAACAAAAATTTAAAAAGTATTATTTTTTATTATTATATAGACATCTACATGAGTCATTTTTATCTGGGGCACATCGAGCACGGTGAGTTAATATAACTTTAAAGTTTGAATGCATTTATGCTGTTACGATTAAATTTTACACTTTGATATTGTACGAGTATGTCACTTCCTTACATTGAATCCGAACAGAAATAAATATAATTTATTAAAAACAAGGATGAACAAGTAATAGGTTTGAGTTTAACATTATAATCAAATATCTGATGTTACAATATAGTATTAAAAATTTAAAAAAAAAGTTATGCAGGTAAGGAAAATATTTTTATTTTTATTGTTATTTAAACTTGTTTCAGAATCTCTTCTTATCTCTCCAAATATAACATTTACAAAGAAATTATAAAATGCAATAGACTAGTATTTCGATCTTATATTTTTAAATTGTAAACAATTTTTACCTAATGTTGAATTGTGTACAATTAATACGCGCCATACACGTCCAATACAAAAATAATCATTTATGTTCTATATTGGATACACATAAGAAAATATCACATCTAACAATATAAATAAAAATGCAACTACTCGAAGAATCACACTTATAACTAAAACAACAATAAAAGGAAAGGAACATTGACCAGTTATGGCACGCAAAACTTGTTAAACTAAACATGAAGACAGTTTTTATGTGTAACTAAGAACTGCTATTGAAGTTGTCTTTATTTTATCAAATTCACATTCATCAGTTCACAAATTTTATTTATGCAATCTTTACAGTGCCGTAGGGTGTGTTTACACAAAAACACACAAATTTATTTTTAATATGAATAAGCGTTGACATTAGAGAAATTAATTTGCTTTCTTTGTGGTTAGTAATTATAATGAATTTTGATTGTTCAATAAATTCGTTTGTTTAATTTAGAGTAGATCAATTGGTGCATACACTTTAACAAATTCTTCGAGAACTCTTTTGATAACTTCAGGTCGGCACGCCAGGCCCGACGCATATGTTCTGGGACAGTCGTACTTCATGAAACAAGCACGCCGCTCAGCGTCTCCCAAATAGCAGCAACTGAGTATAGCGGCTTTGCACACACCTGGTTTTGTCGGTTCGGTTTTTGGTCCCTCTAGCTGCAAGAGAGTACAAAATTTAGCCACCGTTGCAAAAATCTGTACATGTACTTTTAGCAAGCCCAGGACCCAAAAAGCTTTAGGGATAATGTGACAGTTAAAACATTTGAATGTACTTTTCACAAGCCCGTATACTTGAAGGATGGTTATGGAGTTTAATATTGTAATAAATTAGTCATATGAATGATGAAATAAAATTAAATAGACGAAACTAGTTTTATTGTAATAAATAGACGAAGTCGAGTGCAACAGTCATAGACTAAAGCAATAATAAAATATAATACATATCACTTATTCATCATATCTGAATTAAATTGTAATGATCAAGAATATCTTGGAATCTCTTGAGCTATCTATACATTTGTATGAATGCTGTTATAAATTTCATTAAGTGTTCATTGATTCCATGTATATACTTAAAAGTAATTATAAACGACATTATCATCATCATTATCAGCCTTTATCGGTCCACTGCTGGACATACGCCTCTCTCAATGAATGCCAAGACGACCGATCTCCTTCTACTCGCATCTATCTCGGACCGGTTATTGCACGGAGATCGTCTTCCCACCTGGTGAACGGTCGACCAATACTTCGTTTTACTAAACGCGGCCTCCACTCCAGAACCGTACTGGCCCATCTGCCATCTGTGCCTCTGAGTCTGTGACCAGACCATTCCTACTTCAGCGAGCCTATTCGTCGCATTATATAGATACTTTATCTCTCTGCCTTATGACTTCATTGCGAATTCTGTCGGACAGAGAAACACCCAACATGGCACATTCAATAGCCTGTCGAGCTACCGCAACCTTGCGAACCAGTCACAGAATTAAGGGGCCATGTTTCGGCCCCCACGGCGCCATCACGGGGACAACGCATATATACGCATATATATATATATATATATATATATATATACGGTACACCTACGTTATATTATTATCAATATAATTCGAGATTAAAAAAAATTTCAAAGCTATTAAAATATTTTAACACATAACATTTGCTTGTAATGTGTATTATGTTAACTGTTAAATTGAACATACCCCAGTTTGTGTAGTGCCATGATCCCCTTTGGGCGACTCGTTCACATTTACACTCGGAGGTATGGGATCTAAATTAATCGGATACGAAGCATCCCTGTTGTCCGTATCAACTATCCCAGGCACCATCCCAAAGATTTGCCGATCGTCATCGTTATTTGGTCGGAACCGATCCCGATTATTGAAATTAGGAATCGCAGAATTGTTTGTAACTGCTTTATTGTTACAACTTATATATTGAGGTACATAGCGCAGTACTGGATAAGGGATGTAGATAGGTTGTTGTGGAGGCGGCGGAGGCGGCGGGGGATGCGTACTCCTCAAGTTGTGTGCTATTTCTTCAAGATATCCCAACATTTGACTATAATTTTCATCTCGTTGCCAATTGTAATCACTTCTATCGTGATAGTTGTAATCGTAAAATGGCGACCGACGTCGGTGTCGTAACTGTTTTGCTGTGGGGTCAATCAAAGGTTTTTCTGGACCATCATCAGAATAACCATCGTCATTTATATTGCTCTCGAGCAAATTTCTTCCGCTTACACTTGCCAAGCAGAATATTACCCCAAAGAGAATATGAAGGAGCTTCATCTGAAACAAAAACCAATATTAGAATTTATTCTTATATTATGTTAGTAGTTTTAACTACTAACAGATCTTGTGCCGGTTTATTCATGCCAAGCGGTTAAAATCATGTTGTCCAATTATTTTTTTACAGAATTAGGGGGCAAAAGAGCTATCGGAGTCTTTGTACGACCACCGACGCCCATGAACATCCAGATAATTACTATGACGATGCGTTGACCTCCAAAATCACTTTATGTATTATGTGAGCGAGAGGTACCTCCCCATTCGTGCCGGCCAAATTCCGTTGGCACTGCATGCACACAAATGCACTACGCATGGCACTACTTCCTTCTATGCAGCATGGCACTACTTCTTCCTGAAACATACTTTTCGATAGCCATAAAAAGGATGATTCGTAAATAAACGAAAAGAAACCAGATCGTATGCACCCATTTTTTAACTTTAAATAATTTATTAAACCCCATTTCAGTAAAAAGTAACCACCTTCCGGCTCCATCACCAGATCGTGGATATTATCTCGATCTCAAGTTCTTGAGAAGAGAAATTAAATGGGCCCATAAACGATGGAGTTCTGATATTGAAAAAGTAAGTTCCCATGACCACCTTCCCGCTCCATCTGACCAATCTGATTCAGACCTGAACTCCGTGATGTGACAGGCAATATGATTGCGTGATTCTAAAGTTCAAGGTGGTCCAATAGGCGATATTTTCACCCAAAAAGCATTCAACGCCATTGATTAACAAATTTATAAATCAATGTTAACATAAGGCAATGCGCATAAGGGCGTTTTGACTACAAAACAAGCGTATTTTCAGCTAAATATACGAGACCACTTTACAGTAGCTGCCTCTCAACTTGAAGGTTGTAGGTAGAATCTTTAAAATCAGGCGATTCGATTTTAACTTCGTCTACAACATGAAATTTTAAGCCGGCATTAATTATATTATTAATATCGGCCGCGAATATTTTCATTAAAAGCACAGTAAACGTTAATAAGGCCATAACCAGAGCAAATAAATATATAAAATACGGTCAAGTGCGTCGGATTCGCGAGAGAGTTCCGTACCAACGGCAAGTATGAGCGTGACTGTCTGGCTGTAGTCTGTAATGGTTTGATTTTCTTACGTTATATAACTACCTGCTCGTATCCAAATACTTGACGTTGGGATTTACTAGCGAATAGGAATGCGTTGTGAAGTTGTACGTACCTGGATTTGCATAAAATAACGCTAAAAACCGATTTGATTGAGATCAGGTATCCTAAGTCTTCTTTCGCTTTGTGTGTCGTTTCACTTCTCAATAAAACCGGTCGCTGTGCGAGCGTGCAAGCGTGATAAGACTCTGTCTGGTACTAAATTGAGTTGCGGTCAGCGGTTCATCTACTGATATTACTATTCGCTGCTCATGTTATGTGTTTGCGCCGCACTTGTTTTGGCCTATTATTTATAGTAATTGAATGGGTCTTATCAAAATTATAGTATAGTAATATAATATTAGCCCACTCGTGACCATGGTTGCAGTAAAGATTCTGAAACGTCGGGCTAGTTAAATAATCAAATAAACCGCGATAAAATCCGTAAAAGTAGTTTAATTGCAATGAGTAAAATTCGCGTAAATTTAAGATATCATTATATGTAGTATATATGAGCAACCAGCAGTCAGGTCACTAGACCGACATATACGCAAATTTGTCTTTGTCACCCAAAAGATAAGCACATACAAAAGTTAAACCAATAATTGAGAACTAAAACTGTTTAAAGAAATGATGGTTCAAAAATAATTGTAAATTCATCGATCGATGGATCGATCGAAACGATCATGAAATATTTAATTTGTAAGACATTGATTATTTCTTGACTTTGCCAGTATTTCTAAATTTAAATTTACTAGGGTGGATATAAAAGTTCTAAGCCCGACCCAGAAAATGAAAGAAATGTGGATCTAAATTAATTTTTATTTTTCGACATAGTCTCCATCTAGTTCAACACACTTCTTCCACTTGATCTGCAACTTGTTTATCCCCTCGAAAAAAAAAGATTCCGGAAGGTCGGCGAAATAATCGTTTACTGTGAATATCACCTCGTCTTTGGTCGAAAATTTCGAGCCAGCCAAATGTTTTTTTTAAATTTCTCCGGCTCCGGAATAAGGTGGATGGGGTAGCAATTCGTAGCCACAATCATGGATGACAGACATTGTTTCAACCGAAGTGTGAACACTTCATTGTTGATGAAACAAAAATTTCTTACGCAACATTCCCGGCCTTTTTTCTTTTATTTCTTCCCAGAATCTTCGTAAAAGGAAGGCATTATTGAAAATTGCGTCAGATTGCTTCAAACAAATAATCACAGAAAATTTATATTGTGCAGTATCGGAATGAAACTGCGCACAATAAATCAATATGACACATACTAACAAATGACGGTAGATTTAAAAAGATGTCATAGCTCCATGTAGGTTAGGACACGAACTTTTAGAGCCACCCTAGTAGCAAACAGTAAGACATGAATTTTAGAACAGAAAAGTTAAAAAAGCACTTAGGAGACAATTAGCGTGGTACCTATAACCTAGCTAGTTGTCAGTTTAGTGGTTGGACAATAGTGAAACCGGCGTTAAGTGTGCCTGTAAGCAATGTCAGTTCATTCGCTTTTTAATTCCTAACTATTCAACAGCCGTAACTCCCATCATCACCTCAATGACATATGGTGATGACCACTAGATGCATTGTCCAAATAAAATTAGAAAGTTTATAAAAAGTACGTTGTTTGTGTATATAAAATATCATGGATAATTCCTCCAGGATTTCGCTATCCGATCACGATTTGGTGACGCTGGAACAACCTCGGTGGTATTCCGTTTTAAAGACTTTTGAAAATTAGTCCAGAATTGACGACACACAAAACTAATCATACAATTCGATTGAGTAACTAATTTTTTTTTTAGGAGTGTGACGGTGTCGGCTATTACGTCACTTTCTGTTAGTCAGTAACAAAACCAGTTGGTCAGCGAGAGATATTTCTCAGGGTAGTAATTCGCTTAGCAGTCGTGTCAGCTCTTCCTGAAGCAAGCGTACTAATACTCTCATCTCTTTAATGAAGGAGAACTTATACGCCACCAGCTACCACGGTGACGTCAGCGAACGCAATCGCTGCATAGCCCTCACAACGTTTGCCTTCTGCGTCCTACGCAGCATGTCTACTAATACTGGGGCCCGTATGCAGACATAATCTTTATTAAATCCTGCGTATAACCTCCAACAGGCGGCCAGTATTATACGGTCGATAAATGCAAAAAGTGCAGCAAGTGTTAGTAAGACCGAATAGTTTGGAATTATCTCAATAGATGAGAAGCGGTACTGCTTACCTAATAAAGCGTGTACTTTTTGAGACTACAAAACAAAATTAGCAGCGTGATTAGAACCCATTAAAAATAACTTTATTTAACAAAAATAGAATTGAAAATAATTCACGGCCGTGTTAGGGCCGGGAAGAGGTAAGGGGAGCATTTTAAGAGATGAAAATGGTTTATACAGTTCAATTTCCGGAAAAAGTACGAGTCGTACAAAAAGTTGAAAAATATAGGCAATAAAAATATTTATACATCTATCTCTATATTAGTCAGTTATCTTTAGCCGATGGAACTGAAATTTGTATACCCGTTTACTTTAGATCACAATGTATGCCTAGCTATGCGATGTTTTTATGTGTGTAAACACAAAATGGCGAATCAAAATGTGCGGACTAGTTGTTTCGCCCAATATAAATATTCTATTACCTTTTTATCACTTATTTTTATTAAATGTTAAAATAAACGTAATTTTCAATTGAAAATTCTTACGTCAAATGTGTTTTTTATCTCCATGATCATTCTTTTTGTTGTAGTTGTTTTTTACACAGGGCTTCATTTCGTTCTACTTTTTTTTTTCTTTCAATGTTATATTGTTAATATATTTGAAAGACATCCTTTACACAGCTGTTTATGTAAAATTTGTGTCAACCCTACACATTATTTAAAGATGATTGCTCATTTACTGGGCTTATTTATCTCTGTCTACATTAAAAAGAGAGCGCTGACCACAACTCACTATCACTTCATGATTCATGGCCGGCCAAATCTATGAGTTCCGAGTATTTCTTCTGGGATTATACACTTTTTGACTTAAAATAACTTATTGTTCCGATTATCCCTCAATATGAGGCAACTCCTAATGGAACATCTGAAATATCCTTTTTCGTATTGCAGATCACAGTCTTTAGCAATGCATTACCGTGTATCTGACAGCATCTGTACCATTTTGTGTGTGTATCATATATATGTATAATATACCATCTGTACCATTTTGTGTGTGTATCATTTTCAACGTCACCGTCATTGTTATTATTAGTTAATTTACAGTATGTGAAATTTCATAGGATATGAAAATATTTTTTGTAGCTCTTGATAAATTTCAAAGGCAAAACTTACTTATATATAAAATGTTTTTCTACATATCGCTAGGATAGAGTCAGTCACCCGAGTTTACACTTCATCAGTGTACTGCTAGTAAAAAGTGTATTTTCATACGTTGTTCCAGTTTTGTTAGCATTGAGAAAACATAAAATTTATTTTTTTACCTAAATAACGGATTTTAAAGCATGTGGTTTAGTTAGAGTTGTGTTGATAAAGTAAGCGATACTGGGTACATTTAAATACATTATAAGTTTAATAACATTTCAACATGTACCAGGTTTTTAGCTAGGTTATTTAAGGTTATGTACTATTTATCCTCCGATTATGTATGAGCTGGACTCTTTTTGAAAGGATTATCCCAACCTAGCTCTAAACAGAGAGGTGTGGAAAGAGAGTAGAGAGGCCTTTGCCCAGCAGTGGGACACTGTAGGCTAGTATTATTATTATTATTAATAATAATGTAAGGATATGGTATGATATGATATGTATGTATATGTACATGAATGTTATCATGGAAAAAGTATATTTAATCCCTTTCTACATTTTCTAATATCTATCAATAAATTTTTTACCAAATTAATGATAAAATCAAACAGTAGAAAGTGTATTTCCTTGCGTACTAACTGCCTGGTCTTTTTAGCTTTTTAGTTAAGTAATAAGCGTAAAATATTACGCTTCGGGTTTTATTTTATATTTTTTAGTTAGGTTCATATAACAGTAACCTATTCTCATCGTATTTTGTAAAAATAGTGTCGTTGTAACTGAATGGCTAGTTCAACTAAAAGTGATTAAAGAAACCTAATTTTTTTTTAATATAGATACTTTGGGGTGGGATGTCGACTTCTTTTGTCGACTATCATTTTTTACAACTTGGCATCAAATAATTTGTGGTTACACATTTTGAATTTGATTTGATTATTAGCTTTTCTTTATTGAGGCTCGCAGGATAAATACGGTCCGATTTTCATCAAAATTTGCTCACGCGTTTTAACAATATGTTAAATGCATACCTAAATACGCACGTCCGTACATAGACACACAAATACAATAAAATAACCGCGACAATAAGATATAATCAATATATCAGCAGACAAAACCCAGACTAAACCGTCTTGTATCTCACACCTGCCAATGTCTGCGTACTAAATTATCTCCACTTCTTGAATCTGCCAAATAGGTTCTCGGTCTAGTTATAATAATGTAAACATTTTGTTGCTATCCTTGGGAAATAGTTAAACAATGACGTGATTAAAAAACACTACATGCTTGTCATAGCTATGGTAATAAAGAGTCACGTTGCACTTGTAACACACGCAGTCATGCCGTCCATAATAGATATAATATCTCCCACTAGTATGTAAGTGGTATTGTTCTTGTGTATGTATTGCCCCGAAAAACATGGTGATGGGCCATTCATTGATAGAACCGATAAAATGAAAATGCTTATTGTGTTACTGTAACAGTAGTCTTTGTAACAAAATTAGGCTGCACTTATTATTAGAGGTGAAAATAATGGCAATGCATCGGCATAGTAATTATGCTGATGTTCGTGGGCGTAGGTAGTTGTAAAAAGCCTCCGATTGATCGTTTGCCCCTACACCATAAACAAAGTATCGATCAACGCCCAATCATTATTTGTTATATTGCATATATTTTTACATGGAGGATAACCAGCAGTTACGCTAGAATTTGTGTAAATATTTGCTGTCATCGTCAGCAACATGAAGTTACCGAACACAGTAAATTGTTTTATTGAAGTTAAATATAGATGTAACGTTAATGTATTCGTAGCTGCAATTAACTTGTTATTAAAACAGATATAATTACAATTCAATATGAAGAAAAAACAGTGAACAAGGGGCCACTTGTGCACATATAGAGCACAACTCATGTGTGTACCCGGAATGACATCATAACTTTTGCCAAAACAATGATATGTACGAGTTTTTTTTTTTGTACATAATTTTATAGCGTTGAATTAGACAAATGACATCACTGCGTTCGTTCTCAAAAGACAATCCACGGTTTTATA
Organism: Eumaeus atala; assembly: GCA_017140195.1. NCBI lineage: Eukaryota > Metazoa > Arthropoda > Insecta > Lepidoptera > Lycaenidae > Eumaeus > Eumaeus atala. The sequence goes on from JAFELO010001138.1 coordinate 1,284,422, forward strand.
TTATCATATTCATTTGGACTAAGAACCGAAGAGTTTGATTGAACCCGATAATCTCAGGAAATTATTGCCCGATTTGAAAAATAATTATTGTGTCGAATGTTATACTTATCGAGGCAGGCATTAAGACTACACATCATAACGCTACGACTAATGGGATCGGAGTTATATAGGTGAAACACCACAGGATGGTGTTCATATCTTATATTGATACCTCCGTGTAAAGTGGATTCTTCCATCCTCCATCTCTATAAATGGGTACCAGACGTACATACAACAAGAATACTACACATCTTCATAGCAGTTCCCTAAACTGGTAGTCACAGACAACCAAGTACATGTCACGTGTCACGAATCTTACACATTTCTTTAGATTCCTCCATATTCATTATTCTCTTCTTACAAAAATAACGGTTTCGGACACTTTTAACACCGTCTTCGGACAATAAGCGATCATTTTATTATAACATATCAGTCTTGGTCTCCTGCGGTCCCTACATTATTCCACATTCGCAACGTATGACTTGACGTTTACATTATGCCATTCTTTTACATTTTCTCACCAACGAAAAATGTTTTCCTTATTTTACTAACAATATAACATATTTTTTCTACCCTACGTCCCACCCACTCGCTCACTTCATTATTACGAACGCGGTCAGCGAGTGTGGCGCCACATATTTTTTGCAAAGACCTCTCTACTGTGAAAAGGGTAAAAACGGAACCGTATTACTAACATTCCGTTGTCCATCTGTCCATCCATTTGTCCGTCTGTCACCAGGCTGTATGTTATGAACTAGAGAAGGGGACTAAAAATTTATATCTATTTATAGAGAGAGAAAAGGACAAAAAAATTGTAAATTATTGTTATATCACTGGAAAAATCCATTACGAACTCATATGTGTCGTTGATTTCATACAAAATGTATTTTGGTACCCGCAAATGTATGTTTGTAACTCATATGAGTTGTATTTTTCGTATCTGCTATTGATTCGAGTTAGGCTCGCAATTGGCTAGTTTTTATAAGTAATGTTTATAGATGAGAAGAGGTGTAGATAAAAGTATTGCAAATCTGCGTAAACATACAGTTCTCTCAATAAATAGAGATATTTTTTAGATCTCACCACAGACGGCACAACCCTGTATTGTTTTTTATTGGCAGATTAGCGAACTTTGCAGCAAAAACTCATTCAGTATATACGCGGTCAAATAAACAGACAAAAATTCTGCAAACTTTTGGAACGTGTTCTTTTATTGATTATAAGTAGCGAATTTTTTTGGAGTATCTGCCATGTACAGAGTTTCAATCCTCTTTGCTTTATTATACGCACCTAGTCTTGCCATAAATATTGTAACAAAGATTTTTTTTAATCGCAAATAACATTTCTTACTTATAAGTGTAAAAAACACACTGGTATTTCCTTAATACACAAATATAAAACAATTATAAGTATAAAAAGCTTATTCGAAGTGGTCTGTCTCTATTGGCTGCAATACAGTCCTATAGAAGTAGAGTCCAGATATCAATAGAAGCACGTACTCTTTCCATGGAGAGATTCTCCACTGCCAATCGTATGGTATCCTAAATATGTTTTAGGGACTCCAAATTATCCAATCCATGTAAACGCCATGAGCAAGAACAAGCTGTACTCTCTAAGACTGACCATAAATCATAATCCAGAGTATTAAGGTTGGGACTAGGTGAAGGGTAGTCTTCAGCTCTGACTGAGTCCGAAACGTTCCTTTTGACCAAGATTGGGTGGACCGAACTATATGATCTGGCCCCGAGTCTTGTTGGAAGGACCATACTTGGTTACTGAACATGGTGTTACTAAGGGGCTTAACCACCTTCGCAAAAATGGTATCTTGATATACTCGTTGATATACGCAAATGTTATGATAACTTTTTTTACAAAAATATGGCTCGGTCAATCCTTCATAGCTAACACCTAACCAAACCATCTCTGAAGTCAGATAATGCCCACGTTGCACTCTGTCGACTAATTGGGGAGCTTTTCCAGATGTTTGAGCATAAATGCGGTCATTTCTGTTTGTCAAAATGTTGCTCAGTTGTAAAAAAAATCTCATCCGTAATCATATATTTTATGTGACCTCCATTTGCGTACCGGCTTCAGTAGTTGTTTATATTTCATGCACTATTCATCTGTAGTTTATCACTTACGAAATGACCAGTGCTCTTATAGGCTGCATGTCCTAAGTAATCTCTCAAAATACGCGACAGTTCTTCGGGAATTGAAGATAGCACATCTTCAATTCCCGAGATAAAAACTTTTGCTTTCGTACAGGATTTCTTCGATAGGTTTCTCTTACTGCTTTGACCATTTTCATATGAACAACCAGATCTTTCCCTATCAGAAACAGAGCATGTCTCTATTAATAGCCCGGTCCACAAACACTTGACTCATAACACCAAGAGTATGGAGAACTTTAAGAATTGGCTCACAATACACACACAGCGATTCTATGACTTTATAACCCCACTCCATTTGAACATCGTAAAGTATTGTACAATGTACTGGCTGTGTAAATGAGAAAACACAATGAACAATCATATAAAAATGACACATTCCAAATTGAAATGTAATATTTTTGTTTTTAATTGTAACAGTATTTATGGTCAGACTAAATATATTTGTACTTTTTTTATTTATATTTAGGTTTCATTAGATGTTAGAGCTGTCACTCCACCTATTTCTGCGAGAGGTACCGCCTCAATGGCACAATTCTAAATCGATGCAAGATTCCCCTAACTCTTACTAAATTAATGGATTAAATCTTTTTACAGTATACAGAAGTGCAAGAGCTTAAATTCAGTTATTGAATTAGTTCGCTTGATTGAATATGTTATTGCGTCCGCAGTGCCTTCTTGGTTCTTAAAGCAACACAATATATAGTAGTTTTATTTTATACAACATGATCTGCGCGGTTCCATCTGCGTAAATTTTGTAAAAACCTTTTAAAAATATTTTTTCCTATTTCCAGTAGTTTCAATTTGTATTCCCAACACGTTCCAGCAGTTTTGGAACCTATTCGATACAAATAAACAGAAATTATTTCCTTTTTATAATATTAGTGTAGAAAGATTTATGGGCGTCGGTATTCACGTAAAGACGTGTGGTCATGTCGACATGATTGATTTCGTGCGTGTGCGTGTGCGTGTGCGTGTGCGTGTGCGTGTGCGTGTGCGTGTGCGTGTGAGTATGTGTGCGTGCGTGCGTGCCTGTGTGTTATTCATATCGTTGTCGTCTTTCCATTGTAGATTTTTGAAATTAATATTATCAAAAACCTATTATTATATTAGTATATTCCGGTGTGGAATATAATAGATACAAAATAACATAGTCTCCCGTAGCGGATTGTTGTAGAGAGTAGTGTCAACATTATATGTAATGCGCTTGTAATAAATATGCTAAGTGAAAACTAACGATACCTCGGTAACATTATTACACACGTAAAGCTCGGCTTCGCACTACTCATTAAAATTAATGATGCAGAGAGGGTATTGATGACTTAATCCTGTTAGTATTAAATTGTTAATATCGTTATATTGTAGCAATTATGTTTGGAACTTAAATATTTTATAGAAAAGTGTATCCGTCATCTTTGACTGTAAGACTTAACGTTCTCGTGTGAAGTGTTAAAGAAATGTCACTCTTTTTCCTTTTGGCGAGGATGAGGATGGATACATTTGGAATGGCCGACGCTATCCGCCATTCCCAAATCGTAATTAAATAGTTTTTTATTTACCGCCGGGAACAAATTCGTATCTCGATGCACGAATTACCAAATTATTCAATATAAAAGGGGTCCTACTCCTTTTTTTTTTTCGAAATTGAGATGTCATATGAAGATCTAATAGCACTATGTTCTTCAAATATTGAATACGAGAAATGAAGGATAATCCGTGACAATTAGTGGTTATGGAACAATAATTATATGTATAAGGGGCCATCCAAGTTGCACCCGGGAGTCTCGGACAACTCGGACACTCTAACGAAGAGGAAAGCACCAAGTAGGCCATTAATACACGGAGACGGCACTACAAAATACAGTGCCCCAGATGGAGCGGATATATTCGCGACCCATCTGGAGGCACACTTCACCCCCTTCCCACCGGTCGATTCCGAGCACACCGCCCGGGTCGAATCTTACCTGGAAGCCCCAGGCACGGGAGAAATAGCCACAGCGGCATTCCACTTTTCACCCAACATGGTACGGAACACCATCAAGTGGTTGAAACCCAGAAAGGCCCCCGGGCATGACGGAATCACCAACATGGCCTTGCGACACCTTCCATTCAAGACGACGCAGTAACGAGACTGCTGAACGGCATCGTCCGCACTGGACACTTCCCCACTAGCTGGAAGTTGGGCCACATCATCATGTTGCAGAAACAGGGTAAGGACAGCAGGAGAGCAGAAAACTATCGCCCGATAACTCTGCTACCCACTCTGTCGAAGACCCTAGAGTTGCTCATACTGAGACAACTCACCCCCCTTCTACCACTCAGAGACGAGCAATTCGGTTTCCGACTCAACCACGGCACCACTCACCAACTGGTCAGGGTCACCCATTTGATCGCAGTGGCTAGAAACAAGAAAGAAGCTGTAGCCGCCGTATTCCTCGACATGCAAAAAGCATTCGACTCCGTATGGCAACGGGTTAATATACAAATTAATCCAAAGCAATGTGCCTAAACCTCTCATAAAAGTGATTGCGTCATTTCTCTCTGACAGGACATTCCAGGTGAGAGTGGACGGGGTCTTGTCCGAGAGGAAATGTATTCGTGCAGGTGTACCACAAGGGAGCTGTCTCTCGCCAGCCCTCTACAACTTCTACGCCGGGGACGTGCCTGTTTCCCCCGGAGTGAGCGCCGCGCTGTACGCGGACGACACCGCCTTCTTGGCCGCGTCTCTGAACGCGAGGCACGCGACCAAAAAACTACAGAGAACCCTCGATCTCCTGCCGGAGTGGCTCCAGAAATGGCGGCTGGCGGTCAATCCATCTAAATCACAAGCGATCACCTTTCCCAGACAGAGCACCGTCGGTGCGCTCAACGTACAGGGCGTCGCGATTCCATGGCACAGGACAGCCAACTACTTGGGAGTCGTGCTAGACTCCGGACTCACGATGGCTCATCAGGCCGAAACCGCAATCAGAAAGGCCAGATCAGCCACCGCCAGGCTGGCGCCACTCCTGCGCGCGAGTGCCATCCCACTAAAAATGAGGATGGCACTCTACAACATCCACATAAGATCGAGGCTAACATACGCGACTCCTGCCTGGCATCACTTGCTGAGCGATACGAACAAGCGGAAGCTCCGTGTCGTTCAGAACAAGGTGTTTCGGCAACTGGTCAAGGCTCCAAGGTTCGTGAGGAACCATACTATACTCAGGGACCTGCGCGTCGAGCCCCTTGATGACTTTGTCGGCAGGATGTCGAGCAACCTCTTCGAAAAGGCGGACGCGTCGGAGCACGAGACTTTCAGGGGTCACGCGCCCTGGCACGCCCGCCCCCCGGACAAATATAGCCTGCCGAGAAGTGGGGACGGATAACCAGTTTCCGTATACCTCCCACACAGGCTAGAAAAAAAAAATCACTACTAATCCATTTGACTTCATTTTCACAGGTTATATACTTATATACACTTCTCCCTCTCGCTGGACGCTGCAGACGGACATCGCCGACACCGCACGGGCGGTACCGAGTGGTACGTTACAACCCCGTTGCCCCGCTCCCGCAAGGATACGGCCCGCCGCTTCTCCCGTGACAACAACTTCACGGCCAGGACCCATCTTTTTCATTTTTTCTATCTTCTCTTCTGTTTGTCGCGTCTGACCTTTGACCTTTACTTTTCCACCAATACACCGTATCGTAAACACAGCGTGCGATTCGGTGCCTGTCCATAGGGCCATCACAGGAGTGGAACCATACACGTTTCCCAGTTCGCTCTGGGACCTGTGAGAGTGCCCCGACAAATGTATAGATGCCGATCGTACAAAAATACCAATAGCCCAGACACATAAACATATGTGCATACGCACCCAGAGGACAACATGACCTCGCATCAACCACGGCCTCGTAATGACGAGGCTCGAACAACACATCTCCAGTAGGGAGCTAAGCTCCGGTCTGGACCCCCCTCGACCCGGCAACGGGAAGAGTGCGAAGACATGACCAGTAGATGGATTCCCTGACACCACGAGTACGGCCGCCGGGCCCAGAAGCACGCAGTATATTTGTAATGATATAATTTGGTTCATGATTTTTTTATATCCGTTAGAGAAGAGAGAGGAAGGCCATGTTCGTGTGGAAACCCGTACGGGGTGGACGCGAGTGGCAGGTGACAGATCATTTGATGTTCACGGGTTGCCTGTGGTCCGCATTGATGATGATGATGATGGTTTACCATCCGTCGAGAGTCCAGGTCCACATGTCCGCACGTTACACCGTCGATACCGATTTAGCGTCCCATAAGAACAGGGGAATGGGGTGTAAAATACACTTATTTCTGCAAATAAATATACCATAATAGTAGGATATAAATCCTATATTTGTTGCCCCATAAATAGCCACTGTTGCCGAAATTAGGCCAGGAGCACCATTTTCTACAATAACACTAGCGTCCGTCCCGGCTTCGCACAGATATTTCACGATGATATATGGCAAAAAAACATAAATTTACAAAAATATAAAAATTACACTTTTTTTTTAAGTCGACCTCGTACACATTATGTGTTACAATGAGAACAAATTACACTTATGACAGAATAACGTCTTTTGTAAATATTTTTTGTATCTAAATCTAAATAAGGATTTATGTTGATTTTTTTTTTTATTTTGTTTACGTTGCCGAAGTTTTCATAGCAATCAAAACGTTTCAGAACATTTTATAGCCTATATTTGTAAATAATGATGTTCCTACATCTAAAATCTTAAAAATAAATTGTACAATAATTTTTCAAGTCGGTCATATAGTTTCGGTTCAATGCAAACAAACAAACAAACGTTTCTTTAAAATATTATTAATTAATTATACGAGATAGGATCACCGGCATGATAAAAACGTCACTATTTAAGTAATAGTTTCGGTTGTCCGTTCGTGGTGTAATTACATGATCACGAAATTATGTGTCGCCGCCAGACGTTGGCTCTATCCTTGACAAAACAATAGAAATGCCAATTCACTTCTTTTTCATTATTGTTATACAAAAACAGAGTTCCATTGTTAGTTTTTTGCAGCTTAATTTTCAACCATCGTGTGTTGTGTCAAGATATCTGCCTTCTACTTATATACACTTGTGTACTTTTTTAGTTATGCAATCGACTTAGACTCATTCAATATATAAATAAAAAAACGGCAGAGTAGACAGAATCTTTTTAATAATAAGAGGACTAATCACCAGTTAAAACTTTTTAATGTCTACCCACACGCTTATAGACATCCGCAAAATGCAGATTACCGTTCTTCTTCAGCGACCAATGTCTCCAATGGGAGAAATGGGGGATGTCTATGGGTTATAGTAGTCATTACATGACTCCGACTACTCGTTTGCAGCATTATTCTGTAAAAAAAGGGCAATCGCAAAAAAACTAGCACATGGCACGAAACAGCACAACATGTCGCTTGGCATGTGCGAAAGGCGTCTCTGGCGTGCCAACCCAATTCGCGAGCAACATAGCAATGACTCTACTAAATAATGTATGTAATAAGCCAAACGGTTCATTGATAAAGCGGGATAATATTTTTGCTTTAGTTTGCATATGTTTATGGGCTTCGTGTCGGAGTCATAGATATCATATAAGTAGCGTACAGCAGCCAAGCGTAATACGTCTCCGTCTAACTTAAAAGAGAAAACAATTGTGGCTTATTATCTGTCTCTCTTTATCCACGCATATCTCTCTGCGCAATGCGCAGGCGAAACTATATAGACAAAGATGGTAATGTAGTCTCATCTCCCTTCCCTATTAACCAATACGGACTCCGATACCTTATTTTTCTTTTTTTTTTCGTCGCGGAGAAAAGCATTTACGCGTTCGCTTTTATCCCTTCTTCTTATGAGAGAGGAGACAAAATTACATTCGTCATAAAAATATTATTATTCGTTGGAGGAGGAGCCCCTTGTATCCCACAATGGTAAAGATAAGGTACCTTACTGCTCCTTAGCTCCCTCTTCTTATTATAGGGGTGGAAATTAAATTGGCCTCCTCGGTTCAATCGGCTTCGCCCAAGATCTAGGTTCACTCCCGGCGACTGATCCCCACCGCCACGACAATGCTTGAACCATGGTGGGAACACGCGGAGACGTTGGCCTGTCTACGGATTCCCCACTCTATCTATGGTATCATCATGGTCCGTGTACATCAAAAGCCTGACAGCTTCAGAATTCATTTATATTGGATAATTTCCATAACTTTTTAATGTTGAATAACATTCTAGTATACAAATAAACTATTTATGAAGGCGTGGTTACACTTACTCTTAATCAGTGTACATCCAGGCAATGAAATGCATAATGACTGTACTCTAACTTCCTTGTATTTGTCATTAAGTCGGGGCAAAGTGTGTGAATTCTTAGCGTATTTACACGATAGTTTATGTAAAATAAACATTTATGTACCTACCTGTACTTGTACATAAAAAATAAATAGCCCCCGATACAGGACAAAAACACATACAATGCATCAGTTGCATTTCAAACTTCAAAAACAATCATAAAAACTAGGTTCAAAGGAGTAAATATTTTTTCGAAGAAATGTACCTCATGAAATCAAACATCCTCGTCGTTTAAAAATTCGAAACAAAAGATAAAATTAAACTTAAGAATATATTATATACATGTTCCTTACACAATACACATAATTGCACAAAGAAGCAGTGTGAGCTTTCTGGTGACTACTGACGCCCCTAGACATCCTTATTATTGTTGACATGCCAAAGAGTTGACCTTTCCTCTTCCTACCCACCAATGGTTCATCGGCTTGTACTTTGCGGCGGTATTCAGTAGGCAAGTGCTGCCCGGTCGTGTCGGCCTAATCACGATGCAGCGCGACATGGCTCTACCTCTTACTGAAAGGTATTCGCAAATTTTCCCTCCGTTTTTAACTGCAATTGGAAACTAGAACTATAAACAGTAACTACGATCGAATATAAAAAGAGATAAAGGTTTTTTGATCGTTCAATAATTTTAATCGGTAGACGTCGTACAAATATATGGTCGTATAACAGTAGCGGGACAATATAAATGTGCCAACATTAATACAGACATTTAATAAAAATGGGGAAACTGGTAAATTAATGACAGAGTAATAAAAGGAGAGACAGTGAGTGAATCTGTAGCTCAGAGAGTTTATCGGACGCCATCCAGTAGCGGGCGCACGAGAGACGGAGAGCCTCAATAAATATCATCCGTCTAGTTTAGAGGCACTCCACAAAACTTCAGCACTGACGTTTTAATGGCGGAGATCAACACGGGCTAACTTGAATCACGGTTCGTACATTACGCGATTTATTTTAAAATGTATGAAGGAATCTATCATGGGTACATATGGATACCGAGAATCTTCTAGAGAGAAGAAGAAGACATAACGTGTATGATGATTAATTTGTGTATCACAGCTTCGTGAGTATGTTCAGCCACAGACATGAGGTCTTATGTTCGAATGCCGGGTCGGATCAAACACAAAGTGTTATTAGGTTTTTCCAATTTCTAATAAAAGTCCGGCGTTTGGAAGTAGTCCGGTGTTACTCGTGCGTCGTAGAGCACGTTAAGCAGTTGCTCATTCTCCTGATTTCCCTCCGGTCGTGCCTAATTGCCGGCCCATAGGTATAGAAGAATGAAGGTATAGAGTGCACTTATAGCTGAGCAATCAATTGTCCTCTATAATGTGTCCTGCGTAGATGGCTCTTTTCAATATAGATTGACATATAGACCCCACAGCACTGTAGCTGAAATTCTGACTGTTTGAGTAAAAGTGTCGCCGATGTGTGTGCTAATTTTTGTAAATGCTTTTTCTTTTTAATTAATGTATTCTCAATATAATGTACACAGTAAAGAACATTTCATTCATTCAATATTTCAATTAAACACACAAACATAACTAATTCAAATGATATTGTTGCAGGTACGTACTCTGATTCTATCTATATATGACTCGAATTAAGTTTTTGATTTCCAACATAGATTATTAATTGTGACGGAAATTTGACATTTGACGAGCCGACAACGTCGCAAAATAATTAAGTTTAGAAATTGCATCTTACTATTTAGAACCTTTATATGTTTATTTAAAAGAAGTTTTTATGTTTATTTATTTATGTACACGCGTTAGAAGTTATACTGCTTTGGCGCAACAAGATAAAAATCTTTTTTTAAATTTTATCTTTTGCCTTATATCGCCGTTTCTAGAAAAAAGACTTTGAATAGAAAAACGTAATTAAGACATTGAAAGTTTTATTATAACGCATTATGTAAACTTTTTTTGCGAAACTAGAATGTTGACCATAGGTAATTTCAGCGTCGGTTTTTCGTGGTACCCTAAAGTTGTCTACTTCATGTGCACGCGCATCATAAAATCGCATATCTACCACATGTCAAATGTCAAATGTTTTACAGAACAAGCGTCCCGCTTTTTCAAGTTATAATCACACGAGTCGATTGGTCGCTGTCCGAACGGTCCACTAATACATACAAAAAAAAAATTGGCTAGTTTCTTCTATTCGTGCTATTCGTGTTCATGTCAGAAACTAAGTTTAATCAATTTAAGCTATTATTCATACATACATATCATGAATTTAAAAAATATAAGTTATTATAATTTTAAAAATTAAGTCATGCTTTAAAAAGCTGAAAACCTCTAGCTTAGGCGCAATAAACGCCATGTTGTTAATTTACTCTTTATTTTAAACGATTCCTAGAATCAAAGGTAATCAATGATTTAGAAAAATACCAAGATATACGGTGAGCGTCTCAAAATCGTCCATATACAACATGTACAACTGTCAAAATATGCATGTTGCAGACAACTTAAACACATGCGCGTAAGGGTAACTCTTAAGGAAACGTGTTTAAATTGAACAAATCTTTTAAATAGAATTTGCAATGTAAAACAACTTTAAATCATACACGTTAGGTTAACATTGCAAAAAATACGTTATGTTCAAACACGAATGCATTATAATAGCAGTTCATGAAATCGTATATCTTCTATTTTTGTAAATCAATGCAGATAGTACTCATATTCCATGCACACGAAGTTGATAGCGAAATCTACTCGATACTTAATAAGCAAAAGAAAATGGCCAATTTTTTTTAGAACAAAAAAGATTGTTCGAAGTACATTAATGCCAGAGATACGTACGTATGTTGAACGTCCCGAGCATGTCCCAGGCTCAGGGACCGCACGGGGCGACGCCGAATCCTGAGGTATAAGGCTAACATCATTTAAAACGTGCTTACGTCTTCGCACCCGGACCCGTTGCCGGGTCGAGGGGAGTCCAGACCGGAGCTTTGCTCCCTACTGGAGATTTGTGGTTCGAGCCTCGTCAATACGAGGCTGTGGTTAATGCGAGGTCATATTGACCTCTGAGTGTGTATGTACATATATTTATGTGCTTGGGCTACTGAAATCTTTGTTCGACCGGCGTCTGTCCATTTGTTGGGGCACTTTCACAGGTCCCAGAGCGAACTGGGAACCGTGTATGGTGCCACTCCTGTGATGGCCCTATGGACAGGCACTGACTTGAGCGCTGTATTTATAAGACGGTGGTTGGTGGAAAAGTAAAGATAAAAAAAGAAAAGAAAAGAAAAGAGGGGCTCTGGGCCAGGAGGTTGTTGCCTTGGGAGAGGCGGCGGGCCGTATCCTTGCGGGAGCGTGGCAACGGGGTTGCCATGTGTTTTGTATTAGTGATTGGTTCGAGCATGTGTGGGAGGTAGATGGAAAATGGAATTATGCGACCCCTTCCTCGGCAGGCTATATCTGTACGGGGGCGGGCGTGCCAGGGCGCGAGACTCCTGAGAGTCACGTGCTCCGACGCGTCCGCCTTTTCGAACAGGTTGCGCGACATCCTGCCGACAAAGCCATCGAGGGTCCGAGTATCGTGTGGTTTCTCACGAGCCTTGGAGCTTTGACCAGTTGCTGGAACACCTTGTTCTGGGCGGCACGGAGCTTTTGCTTGCTCGTTTCGCTCAGCAAGTGATTTCAGACAGGAGTCGCGTACGTCAACCTCGATCTTATATGGATATTGTAGAGTGCTATCCTCATTTTCAGTGGGATGGTACTCGCTCGTCAACCTGGCGGTGGCTGATCTGGCCTTTCGGATGGCGCTTTCGGCCTGGCGAGCCATTGTGAGTCCGAAGTCCAGCACGACTCCCAAGTACTTGGCTGCCCTGCGCCATGGTATTGCGATGCCCTGTACCTGAAGCATACCTGGTGCGGTGCGCTGTTTGGTAAAGGCGATCGCTTGCGTCTTCGATGGATTGATCGCCAGCCGCCATTTCTAAAGCCACTCCGGCAAAAGATCGAGGGTTCTCTGTAGTAGTCTGACACGGCCAAGAACGCGGTGTCGTCCGCGTAGAGCGAGGCGGTTACCCCGGGGGAAACAGGTACGTCCCCTGCGTAGAAGTTATAGAGGGCTGGCGACAGACAGCTCCTTTGAGGTACACCTGCGCGAATGCATTTCTTCTCGGACAAGACCCCGTCCACTCGCACCTGGAATTTACTGTCTGAGAGAAATGACGCAATCACTTTTACGAGAGGCTTAGGCACATTGCTTTGGATTAGTTTATATATTAACCCGTTATGCCATACGGAGTCGAATGTTTCTTGCATGTCGAGGAAAACGACGGCAACAGATTCTTTTTTGTTTCTAGCCACAGCGAGCAAATGGGTGACCCCGACCAGTTGGTGAGTTTTACTGTGGTTGGGTCAGAAACCGAATTGCTCGTCTCTGAGTGGTAGAAAGGGGGTGAGTTGTCTCAGTATGAGCAACTCTAGGGTCTTCGACAGAGTGGGTAGCAGAGTTATCGGGCGATAGTTGTCCGCTCTCCTACTGTCCTTACCCTGTTTGGGCAACATAATAATGTGGCCCAACTTCCAGCTAGTGGGATAATGTCCAGTACGGACAATGCCATTTAGAAGTCTCGTTACTGCGACGATCGTCTCGAAGGGAAGGTGTCGCAAGGCCATGTTGGGAATTGCGTCATGCCCTGGGGCCTTTTTGGGTTTCAACCCCTTGATGGTATTGCGTACCATGCTGGATGAAAAGTGAAATGCCGCTGTGGCGATTTCTCCCGTGCCTTGGGCTTCCAGGTAAGCTTCGACCGAAGCTTCGTCCCGGGCGATGTGCTCGGAATTGACAGATGGGAAGGGGGGAAATGTGCCTCCAGATGGTTCGCGAATATCTCCGCTCTGTCTGGGGCACTGTATTTTGTAGTGCGTCACCCGGAGACTTGCCTGGAAAAGTCTGGTCGGCTTGCTGCCTACCATGATTTCCACGCCTATCGCTTGGTACGATTGTAGTGCAGGGACTGGGAGTGGCTGGTGTAGGACGTTTCTCCTCCCCACCATGGTTCAAGCCTTGTCGTGGCGGTGGGGCTCAGTAGCCTGGGGTTATCCGAGACACCTTGGGTGAAGCCAATTGAACCGAGGAGGTGGCGGCTCTTAGTACCCCTCCTATAAGAAGAGGGGACTTAAGAGCAGGAGGAAGTGCCACTCTTTGTACCCCTCTTATAAGAAGTGGGGACAAAAGAGCAAGAAGTGGCGGTGACCAGACCCAGGGCCAGTGAAGGCGCGTAAATGCGTTTCCCTGCGTCAAAGAAAAAAAGGACGTTTCTCCTAACCAACACCATCACTCATTTGATCGATCGGTCGTTGGGGTCGTCGTATCTGTGCAAGGTGTATCCGGCAATGTAAAATCTTTGTCCGGGTCTCAAGTGGGTCTCGTTGATCAATTGTCTTCTGTAAGCACAGGAGTTGAGTTAACAGCGCCCCTCTACTCGAGACGCCCCTCGCGTTCCAGAATAGAATTCTCACCTGGTTTCCTGCGACTTTTGGAAGGTGCCGGTGATAAATTCGACCAGCTTGGGTATGCTGGCCAGGGCGATTGTTAAGAGGCTGGAGCCACTTTTATAGTTACTGTATATTTCCATGGACAACTCCATGAGGCCGGAACAGGTCTGGCCGATGAAGGTGGCCATGGACGTCGTCTGGGTTGTTTGCCTTTCACACGGTTTGGTCAGCAGCTTGGGTTTAGTACGGGTGCTTCCGGTTGAGCTGCCGCAGGCGAGGTGATGGAGTTGGAGAGGGCGAGTGCAGAAATGGGGAGAACGGGGTCTACCTCCATTTCTACTTCAGGGGTCACTTCTTGAGTGGCAGTAGTCTCTTTCTTCTTTTTCGGCTTATTCTTCTTTTTGTTTGGCTTAAGCCCTGGGGCCTGAGCTGTGGCCTGAGCTGAGGCCCTGGGGATGGGGTTGTTAGCCTCCGCCATTAACGACGCGGCTGTCGGTGGCGGCAGCTCCACGTGTGGAGCTATCGACCGTTGGGCTCTCACCGTGGTGATTTCCACGGGGCCGGCGCGCTTGTTACGTGCCTCCCTTTTAAAGACCGGACAGGCTGTGCTGTTGGCCGGGTGAGCACCGGCACATTTGCCACAAACTGGAGGGTCGGTGTTAGAGCGCTTGCAGTCGCGCGCGAAGTGCTCTTCGCTGCAGCGAACGTAGGCGATTCTTCGGTGGCGCTGCTTAGCCGAGTGTCTAAACTGCTGGCACCTGTGACACTGGGCGGGGCCCTTCTTTCCCCTCCACGCGTCGATCTGGATGCCAGACAGGTTAAACATCTCGCAGACCTTGTAGGTCATACAGCTGCTCCGTTCTAAAGAGAACGGAGCAGCTTTTACGAGTGCGAAGAATATGCACCCAGGTCTGCCCTGCCTCGCCTTAATTTGGCGGGCGTACTTGAGCTCGAACCCCAGGCTTTGCAACTCCGACATGATATCCTTCGGGTATGTGTTCTCTAACAGTACCCGGACGACTATTTTTATATTCCGCTCCTTCGGGAGGGAGTATGAGAAACAACTGAGTCCCTCGGTACTTTCGAGGTCGCAGAGGTACCTCTGTACGATGCGGTACTCAGTCTCACTCTTCGGCGAGAAACGCACCCTCGCCGAGGGGCTTTGCGTTCGAGCTGTGTCCTAGTAAATGTCGCAGCTTGCCGAAGTGTGCAACTTCTGGTCATCTTCACAGTAATCTGTGAGGGTTACGGGCAACGAGGCGGACCTCATAACCCGGGTAGGGTCGCGAGGGCACAAATATCCCCTCGGTAACGGGGCCGCAATAATTCGAGGATTTGCCATCGTGGCTTATGGGCTCAGGGAGGGAATGTAGGCCTGTTTAGGGCCTATGTGTTGTGTGGTGTGTTGAGACTGTGATGAGTAGTGAGAGGGTGTGTTATGCATGGGCATGTGTGATCCCCGTCCGGATCGCAGGACACGCGGTCCCTAGGCCGCTTGGTGGATCACGGGGGGGGGGGGGGGNNNCAGCGACTCTATACAAGTCACGCGCGATCACGTCACCCGTGATGACCCGTAGGGATATATTTTGCTGGGCTTGCAGGCGTTTCCACTGGGCCTGGGAGGTTAGCACGTTCCATGCGGGGGCGGCGTAAGTGAGGCGGGACCGGATATATGTCTTGTAAATCCCCAGTTTCGTCCGTGTAGGAAGTCCGGACGCTAGTAACGGCCACAGCAAAGCGCGGGCTGTTCTCGCCTGGTTGACCGCTCGGTCCACCTGCGAACCCATCTACTGGGCTGATACTACTGATACTGCATCCGAGATACACGACTGAGGATTCCCAAGACACATCCTGGCCTCTTAACTTTAACCGCCCCGGCATGGAGCGCCTCTTGCTGACTAATAGCGCCATCGTCTTATCCACGTTGATGACATGCGCCACCTGTCGAGCCACTCCGGCAACCGGTCCAGCGTGCGCTGCATGCGCCCAGTTCCAAGCTCCGGCTTTCGGGACGAGGTTACGTATGTGCTGTCATCGGCGAACAGCGCAAGCATGACGTCCACCTCACCCTCTCCCGAAGGATCGTTGAGTGTGGCAAGGGGATAGGCAACTATCCTGTGGCACTCCGGCACGTATGGACTGAGGAGTGTCTCCGTTCCACCACTACCCGGAAGGTCCTACTTTCCAAGAATGACGGCACTAGTCTCACAAACGCCAGCGGGACTCCGGCGTCCACCAATTTGTACAAGATTCCCGGGTGCCATACCCTGTCGAAGGCCTTCTCCATATAGGCCGAAGTGCCTAACCTAGTTTAGCCTAACACAGTTTCATTCGATTCTAAAAAACAAATCTACCGACAGTATTGATTTCAGTTTAGACTAGTTAATTGTGCGAAGTTCGAAATGTATGCGATAATTAGTGATGTGATTTTATAATTGTTTTAACAAAGAAATCGGATATAGTTTCTGTAAATGGAGCAAATCGAGCAGCGTGTCGTCATTAAATACCTAAAATAAAGAAGGGGGACTATCACCGAAAGCCATCCATGATGAAATGGACAGTACTTTATATGATTCTGCTCCGTATTATTCAACCGCCGAAAAAATGGTATCAGAATTCAAGCGTGGCAGAGAAAGTGTGAAAGATGATCTCCGCTCTGGAAGGCTTTCGAAGTCCAAGAGAGATAGCCGAGATTATAGGCACCTCTTATGAACGAACTTAAAACATCATTGTCAACGACTTGAGTTTCCACAAGGTATTTGCGAGGTAGGTTCCGCGACTGCTTTCAGTTGGACAAAACCGGACGCGATCGACTATTTCACTATTTGCAGATATTTGAAGCAGTAGTAGAAGATACATATGGTTTTTTGAACCGGTTTGTTACAATGGACCAAACAGGAAAATGGGTTCATTACTGTACACCAGAAATGAAACAACAATCGAAACTGTGGATAAGACCTGATTCACCACTTTCTAAAAAGGCTAATGCGATTTTGTCGGCAAATTAGGCATTTGCTTCAGTATTCTGGGACTCGAAGCGTGTGATTATGTTTGATTATCTTGGAAGGGGTCAGACTATAAACTCTGTGTCTTACTACTTCGTTTACGAGAAGAAATAAAAGGAAAGCGTCCAGGAATGCTCAGAAGAAAAGTCCTGTTTCGTCAAGATTACGTTCACATGTCTGCGCAATAAATGGCTGAAATGCACAACATTTCAGTCCACCCTAGTATATGTAAGATTTCAACACCTCGGCCGGTTCGAGGTGGTGTGCATAGTATTGGTTCTAGCAGGAAAATGCACTTACGTACCAACCAACCAACCTAACGGAGGCCGAAGGGTGTGTCGGGCTGAGGCCGTGAAGCGATAGCTACTACCGACTAAAGGCTGCTATCCGATAGCTAACTTTATTCGCTCTTTAATGCGGGTTCGTGTCTTGGTGTTTGTGTTTGTGTCATTTTCGGCAGACTTAGTTGTTGCTATCACGATCGCGTCGTCGGCGTCGTGAAATATGTTCTTGGGACGACGGTAACGAGACTTTGTTGTTAACGTCGGATTGTATTTCGAAGTTTTAGTGATTAATTTGTTTTTGTGATTTAGGGCACGGTCATAGAACTTCTGAGACAGGTCTTCGAAGCGGCCTTTAATCGAGGTCAGATGAAAGTCACAATGTAGGTCGATGTTTTGCATGTACCAGAACATCCGGTGGCGGTAGATGAAGAATCTGTTTTCTTCTATTTGGGTTCAACTTGGGTGGCGGATATGTGCGCGAATGCTGCATTGCAATACGACATGATCGGTCGAATGCATGTAGTGTACAAAGTGAGCTTATGTCTATACGCCGTTTTGCTCTTTTTGTTTATTACAGAATAGAGTTTAAAAGGACATATCGTGCCTTTTTCAGAACGTTGCCTAGGTTATTCTTGAAACTCGTCGACCTATCAAGAGTACGCCTAAACATTCCCTGTTCTAGGTATCTCAGTACCATAGAGCAGGTTGGGAGGCATGTTTTCTCCTCTATGTGAAGGGGGAGGGGGGGGGTTTGGGAGAAGAGTATGGACTTACTCTTTTCCGCGTCTACTTCTATAGGCAATTGACCAACGAGACACAACCGTAAAAATGTGGCCAGTCGAAATTGTGCCATACATAAATGTACGGCATGGTAAATTGGGTGACTCATCAACTCATGTGCAAAAACGATGTCATTTGTCATACAATAATCAAAGTTAAATATAAAAATTCACATTCACCCATCATTGTAATAATTTTGAGAATCAAAAAAGAACGACATAATGTGACTTTTAATTTGTACTATATTTCAAGATAAATTAAACTGTTAAAAGTCAATAGTCATTCTTTCTACATCAAAATGGTGTATTTTAGATTAATTTGTAGAAATACTACCACTTTGCCTATATCTATGTATATCTAAACTTGTTTAGTTACATCACAGTTGTTCGTCGATAACGATTTAGTTTTGTTATACATTTTATTTTTTAATCTAAATCTAATGCGTGTTGGAATATTTTTTTCATAATTTTTAATTTTTTGAGCTATAGCTCGCAACCCAATTGCAATTCTCTCTTCTATATTGTTAATAATTAGTTAATCGAAACTTTTACTTGAGTAAATAGATACGAGTAAAAGAATAGAGCAACATTTATTTTGTAAGTGCTTTAGTGTTTGGTTACCAATCGACAGATCTACGGTAATAGATTCTACACTTTGATTTGCTATTTTCAACTTTATTACTTTGGCTTGTAGATTAAAATCTGGATAACGTTAAAGACATGTTCTGTGCGATGTTATCCTGAAGGCCAAATACTTTTCAGCTATTTCTTCAGTCAAGATAAATTGTTTACCGTTCAAATTATGTCATGACCAGACTTGGGTTATATTCATGAGCTGCCTTGACTGCAATCATTATCAGTCATCACCCAGCCGGTGATCAATATAAAAACCCTAAAAAAAGGGAAAGCCCGCCGCACAGGAATGCCACTGCTTGATCGTAAGAGGTAGTGACATGCTGCATTGCTGCGGATGTGGGCCGGCACGACCGGGGTGGTACCTCTCGCTCACGTGTTACCGCCGTTAAGTGAAACCTACGGAGTCGCGATTTGTGAGTAGCCGGTGGCCCATTGGCGGGGGGAGGTGAAAATTAGCATCATAATTACACCGGAATAGTAATTATGTTGATGTCAATGGGCGTCGGTAGTCGTGGAAAGGCTCCGATTGCTCGTTTTTCCCCCTATACTATAAAAACCCAATAAAATTACACTTTTGATTTACCGCTGATTTATAACACTTATTTATAACTGCCATAATTCCTGATCCCTTACGTCTCAGCCTAGTATAATAATATTTTAGCGTATACTTAATAACTATTTCAAAAAACCAATATCGTATGCACTCGATAGTATATCACGATGAAAACAAATCGAATAAACCGTTCGTATAACAGTTTTCAATTTGCCATAAACTCGGGGTAAAATTTTTATGCTAACAACCTACGGGTCATAAAGGGACATTTCACAAAAGCGCGCAATATAGCTTTAGAAAGGCTACGACTTTTATTACACGCGACGCCGAGTCGAGACACCTGAAAAAAACGTGCTAGCCTTTGGACGCAAAATGAGAAACTAATGGAGTTTCTGTACTCTGCGTATACAGCATGTTTAAATTTGACATGTCTTCTCTACTTATAAGTATGCCTTTTTCATTGCATATTCTATATTGTCCGAGTTTGTTCATGAATATTGACGCATTCAAACATTGGCCAGGTCAGAGTACACATTGCGTCTGTAGAATTTACCCGCGAATTCGTTCACGTACTTCTTCTATTTTGAAAAAAGAAATAGAAAATTAATTTCTCTGAACCCCAAATGTTCCACTTTTTAAAAGAAATTACACCTGCCAGGGCTTATAAGCTATACAACAAAAAAGTGTCATTTAAATCTGTCTATTAGTTCCGGAGATTAGCGTGTACAAACAAACATACAAACGGACTTTTTTTTTTTTTCTTTTTTAGATTTGAGATACAATCGCAGTCGTGCGGTCCCTTTTAGTCTGAAGTTCATATACACATATTAAGGATGTCCGAATACGACGCTTTTTGTAACCCTTTACACACATATAAGGTGGCTGAATCTGACACGTGCCTTAATGGATTGGCTTTCATGAAGTTTTTAATCGTTTCAACCGTTATTTTTTCATTTATCAGACTTTTGGTTTGCAATTTTAAATGTTTTGATTCATTATTGATTTTGTGAATAAATGTCTCTCTCTCTCTCAACCAAAAAATCAATGAATGTACATTTATTTAGTTAAATTGATTATTTCTTCATTATCGCGTTTGTTTTAAATTAATAAAGTAATATTAACTATAAAATACGCGAGCCGTTGGTTGTAACTAGAGTTATTGAAGAGAATTCAAGTCTCATTTAATCTAAACTGAAACTCAAGTCGGTAATTAGATGCATCAGGAAACCTAAATTATTTAGTCGATACGAAGAAGTCGTATAACTAACTAGCATCACCCCGCCATTCTGCCCACGTCTAATGCCCATAGACTTTCTAAATATAATTACTATTCAACACAAAAATAACCATGGTCCGAACCAGTAGTTCATGACATTAGCGTGTTCAAACAAATATACGAACTCTTCAGCTTTATATTGTTAGTAAAGTTTGAGTAATTGCGGGCTTGTCTTGCGTTGTCACTTATAAAAATAATGATAATGTTACCAACGGGAATATGAAATACAATAATCTTTAGAAACAACATCACATACACGAACAAAGAACGTAAATAACAATTACAAGAACAAATCACAGAGTGTTTTCAGCACTCGATTCTGATTCCGAATTTGTAAAAAATAGTTACCTAAAGTTTGACCTGATTGTCTTTGAAAATCTAATGACAGTACATAAGACCTCTGATTTTTGATTGAGCGAGTTTTTATTGATATCATGCGGTGTTCGTGTTTTCTGTAAATAATGACGCTAAATCCGTTGAAGTGAATTTACTATGTACCGGGGAGGACCATTTCGCTCACACGATACCGGCGTTAAAAGGGCAGCTTCGCTGTGGCATTTCGTGTGGTTTGAGACTAGCCGGCTGCCCGTTATAGGGGACGAGGAAAGGAGGACAATCCATTGGTATAACTATTATGCGGATGTTTGTGTGCGTCGGTACCTACCGACGCACACAAACAATCAAAACGCTCTGACTGCTCGTCTGTCCACCTATAATATATACACTTTTTTAAATGTATATCTATAATGTTATATTAAATTATTTGTAATGACATGAATTTTATTGTGATCATATTGAAACGTGCTTGTGGGAGAGGCAGAGTAACTATTGCACACCAGCGAGGGACATCTCGCTCTCACGACAAAGTCGCATAGTGGCAGCTACACTGTCGCGTTCCGTGCGGTGCGTGAGAGTTCGTACACCGGAGAGGAAGGACAAAGTAATGAACCGTTAATATAACTTATTTCATCATTCAATTGATAACTTATTTTTCACAACTGGTTACTTAATTTATAGAATTATATTATATACTCCCTGTCTTACTTATAAATTTTTAATACGAATTTGAAACGTTAATTAATCATTATAAGTTAGCAGAGGATTCAATTGAAGTTGGGCTGCCAGGATTAAGTGTTGACGGGATTAATGAAGTTGTTAGCAAACTGAAACGTTAGTCTGATGTATGTTTTGATTGTATGACATTTATGTAAAGAGAAGATTATGTATAAGAATAATGTAAAGAGTGTATTAGTTTGAACGCGCTTACCTCAGGTATACGCGTCAACAAAAAAAGAAACAAACAAAAAAAGAACTACTTAACCAAATTATAAATTGTTTTTGTGTTGCAGTCCATTTAACGAACATGGGCAACATTACAGGCTTGTACACTATGAGTAGTCGGGTCCGAGTCACACCAGTGAAACAGCAGGATATGTGAATTATGAACAAATAATTAAATAATTATGTTACGTTTCTTACCGGTTGGGGACTCAAATCTCGTATATACAAGCCACCCTTGTCCTTTATAAACATATAAAAAGTTATAGTAAGAAATTATATAGTAACTTTATAAACATATAATAAGTTAGAATACGTTGATAATATATACAAATATATGAAATTAAATGTGTGGAAATAGTATAGTGTACTTTTATTTAAATTACAATATGAATTTCCACCAAGAAGTGACAATACACTCTAACAAATATGAAAAGCTTTCGGACCTTCGGCCCCACCATATCTTATATTATGTAAATGGTAGTGCCATGCTACATGGCAGCAAGTAAGTGGGAGACATCTATCGCTCACATGATGCCACCCTAAAGTGCCAACTGGGCTGTCGCGTTTGTACAGTTTGCGAGCTTCCCGTGGCCCTTTAATATAGGGGATGATAGATGGTGGCCTACAAGACTGTATATCAATTATGTAGTTCGAGGTCATCGATAGTCATGAACAGGCTCCGTCTGCCCTCTTTTATACCATAAACTTCTTTTTTTTTCCTTCCTTCCTGCTATATCACCCGCATGCGTTAAGATTGGAGAGTAATAAAGGGATAAGGAGCCCAGTCTTCCAGATGAGTAACATATGATAATAATAATCTCGTCCTAGCAGAATTTCGGCTACAGCGGCCAGAATAGAGCCACCTTTTTTTGGTGACGAAGGGGATTGCATTTACGCATGATATCTGGGAGCCCAGGTAGAACCCCAAAACTATATTGGACTCGGCCATTGAGTAGCAATACCAACTAAACTCCTACGGGAGCCTTCAGCCGCTATTAGTGGAGGGACTCGGACCTGCAGGCAACAGGACCCCTCCAGCAACAGGTTGGCCTCGGCGATAAAGCCAGACTTCACCTCCTCGGGGACTGTCCGGCTATGCTATGACAGTCGCCACGAAGCCGTGTCTTTATGAAGTGGACCGGGTTCCCATCCCAGCCCGACACGGAACACAGCAGCGCACACAGCACTGCAGATAGAGCCACCTTCGTACCCCCATTCGTCGTCGGTGGGGGGAGGCCGCGTCGGCAGCCTCTCACCCACTCGTCGGCTTCCTTCTGGGACATAACGATTTCGCAGAAGGAAGCTATCGCCTGGTAGGACTCGTCGCTGCCGAGCATCGCGACGATGATGTTCCACTTTAACAAGTCCCCTCAGACGACTGATGTCAGTTCGTAACGCAGCGCCGCCCATCTCAGACACACCTGGAGGGTGTGCCGGGCCGAGTCCGCCGCCGCGTCACAATTGTGACAACGAGTCGTCGGCTCCCTGCGGGCCGTCCTACACGGATACTCACAGAAGCAACCAGGCCCGGTGAGCACCTGCTTCAGACGGAAGGTGAGGGGTTTGCGCCTACGGCGCATCCACCGCTCGAGGTCCGGGCGCTGAATTAACGCCACATGCCCTATGCCGGGGGATCGCCGGCTAGGGCTATCGCTGCAGCCCACGATACCGTACGGTACCCTCGGATTGACCTCACTGCGACGTCCCTCTGCGCAGAGCACAGATGGGCCTCGCAGTGAGACGTTCCACCCGAAGTGGAGCACTGTACGTCGCCATACTCCGACAGACACCGGAGTACAGCTGCCTGCAGGCGGCGCTGGGTTCTCCGAGGTTCGGGATGAGTCTGCCCAGCGCACTCGCCGCCTTTACGACCTTCGGTCCCACCATAGCGAAGTGTAGACCGAAGGCTCCGTCAAGGATGAGCCCCAGATATTTTATGTGGGGGTTCAACCTGACCCTCTCCTCTTCGATCTGCTGAACGGCCCTCAGTGGGCCCGCGGAAGACAAGGCCTTCGGTCTTTTCCAGTCTGACCCGGAGCACTAACCTCTCTATGCGGCTGATCACAACTTGGTCAACGCCCACCTCGGCCAGCCGCGCCGTCTCCTTGTAGTCCTTTCCCCCGATATACACGAGGGTGTCATCAGCGTAACAGATGACACCCATCCCGGGGAGGAGACGGCCTCGCAGGACCCTGTTACGACAGGGTACGCCCGACGTTCCACAGGATTGGTCCAAGTACAGAACCTAGAGGGACGCCGCGGCCGACTCGCCGCCACTCCACGGACCTCGACCGGTTCTCGAGCGCCACTCTGCGACCGGAGAGATACGCAGGCACCTTAAAGAAGGGTTTTAATCAAATCCGTGCAGTAGTTTTACCAACAGACCGAGCAAAATTTTAAGTATATCCAAATGTATTCTATAACTACGCTTATTTCATCCCCTATTATGTTTTTATAAGTCTATTACAAACTTACATGAACAAACACCATGGTTTGGCCCTTCATTATATGTAGATTGTTGATACTTGTGCAAAATGTTGAAGTAAGATTATTACGTAATTTATTAGTATGCCTGATACCACAAGGAAAAAGTGCCATCTTGCAGAGCAGCATAAAAGTGAATCATTCTCTGGTGTAATTCTGTCCGTAAATAAATGAAAGTAATACAGGAAGATAATTTTTGATGTGACTTTTTTGTTATGTGTAAATTTTGGTGTAATAAATAATATAATGTAAATGGCTGGAATAATTAATTATGTTAATCGTTAGTTAATAATACATTAATAATACTAGAATGACATTCCCACTGCCTTGAGTTTATAGGATACCTGTGCCGTCATATAGCGGCGGTAATACAACGGTGGATGACGTCGCTGGAACATTTACCATGCAAAACAACACCGAAGTTACCGTGTCAATCTCGTCGCTTTATAGGAAACCATGCAATCTGGTTAACGTAGTCAACGTTCTAGCAACCTCATTCATCCCTATATTATGGCCGTTATGTGTCGGCATCGCTATACCGACGACAACCCTAGGAATACCAATTTGTACTCAAGCCTGTCACAAATAAAATGTGTTTAGACTAAATTAGCCTCAAAGAAGCTGGGCGTGCTCAAAAGGGCGAAGCAGCACTTCAATCCGGCCCATCGGCTGTAACTTTACAAGGCGCAGGTCCGACTGCATGTGGAGTACTGCTATCACCTTTGGGCAGGGGCCCTGCAATATCAGCTCGTTTCATTTGACCGCATACAACGTAAAGTGACTCGAATCGTTGACGACCAACTTATTTCCGGTCAGCTCAATTCCTTGGTCCTACGAAGAGGTGTCGGTTCGCTGTACGTCTTTTATCGTATTTTTATGGGGAGTGTTCCGAGGACAATTCCTCGGTTTAATAACAGACGCAGAATTCCATCTCCGGACATCGCGGCAGAACTCTAAGTTCCAAGCCCATCACCTTGTCCGTTAATCTACCCGTACAACTGTACTGTGAAACCAGCTGCCTCCCTCGGTATTTGCGACACGAGTTAGAGATCTTCAAGAAAGGAGCACGTCTATTCCTTAAAGGCCGGCAACGCGTCTGTAAGACGCTGAGCCTTACAGATTCCTATGGCTGGCGGCAGTCACTACCTGCTCGTTGGTCCCCAGTATCATAAAAAAGAAATGTCGCCTCTTATTGAGCAACAATGATGCTTGAAAATGTTAATTCCTACAGAGGCCGTGAAAAACTTTCGTATATTCTATGTTTATCAGCTGCCTGTTCGGAATTGCTCGCGTCTCATACGATATACGTGTGAGTCTAAAAGCCAAAACCTAATCAACCTTCGATTCAATAATCGACTGGGCCAACACGCAGGGTGTGATCACTACGGACACCCGTAGCCATCCGAATAATACAGATATGTTGAGCCTTCTTCTGAACTCATCTCATCAAGTAAACGGGAGATGCCTTCCTCGGTACGAATATATAGATAATCAATTGCTTGTAAAATTGTTCAAGTGCTTTTTGCTACTTTTCTCTTAAATTATGTTAACATTCTTCCATAGACACTAAGTGTTACCAGAGTTCCAAACAGCCTTGTCTTTGCGTATTTTCGTACACACGGTTTTTGCAAGGTATTCACTACGGACTGAACAGAACGACATTCCACGTAAAAACGACATGACAATGGACAATCGTCTCTTCAATCTTCGACAGTGAATCATGAAAGTTGAAAGCAAAGAAAATACGACATCTTAAAACTTCTAACAAGAATACTCTACGCTAATTTTATTTCTTTTAAACTCGAAAAACTTTTTAAGTCTAAAATCTCAAGAGCCAGTAAGAGTTTTAAAATAAAGTATCTTAATATGTCTCAAGCGCATATATAATATAAAGTTTTAGAATCTTCTCACTCCGAGTTTAATTTTATAGGATCCTTTTTTATTTGTGAAAAATTTTAAATACATTAATTACTTTACGTAACACTACAAAAGAAACATTACTTTTGTAGATAGAAATAATTATTATTGACTTTACTGTTTTTGTTTAGGTTACACAAATTGTGATACTGTTGGGTTACGCAATAAAATAAACAAAGTACATCGCACACTAGCGTCGTTTACTGAGCTGTGGCACAAGTACTTTCCTTTAGTCGAACTCTCACCGGCGACGTCTGAAGTCACCTACGATTTTGCATCAGTATTAGGTCCCGCAGAGATCTTAATCTGATATCTATATTAGGTCCTATGATGCACGTACCGGTTCGACTGCAATGCAGCAGTTATGTAATGATAAGAATGGGTGATTAAGAAAGAAAAAGAAAGACAGAAAATACGTTTATTTGATTACAAACAAAAGAGATATACGCGAACACCTGACATACAAGAAAAATAAAAACATAAATTAAAATTAACACTAATATAATAGTGTGCCACTCGGATGCAACAAAACTGGTTTAGTACGGCATAAGTCAGGTGTTCATGACAAACATGTCACCTGACACCGGTTTTCAACCAAACCATCCGCCGAGTGCGTCACAGCAGTCTAGCATCATTTTTCTTTATTTTTTAAATGCTTTTAGCTTAAGCGATATAAACTCGCATAGCCTTCAGGTTTCCGGAGCCCAAGATCAACGGCGAAAAGTGTTCGGGGTCCAGGGGAGAAACACCGACGGTGATCGGGGGGTAGAACCCCTCCACCAGAAAAACAAATTTTTATACGAAAGCGTAATACTTTCAAAAAGAAACATAGATAAGAATTAATTATACAACGTCGGAGACAAAAAAGAACCATAGTATCGAAGTAATATCCAAAATAGTAATAAAAACATAAATATTAAGTTCTTATAATTAATTTACAAAAATAATTAAAGAGGAGTTAAAAACGTTAGAAATGCACCATTTAGAAAATTTGACAATCTTTTAATTGGCCAACAGTGTTTGTCACATTTAAGTAATATTTCAGCTTCCGTCTTTAAACATCAGTCCACAAGGGACAAGTGAACAAACAAAAAATGTTTTTTATATAATATAGATTGCATATTTCACATACTGGAGACTAGTAATTTAATGTAAACACATTATATTCAAATTATCCCCCATGCAAGCGCATTTTATGTGGACACCACGGTTCACCGATTAAACTATGGCGGCATATGTAAGCAAATACTTAGATTAATATAAATAGCTGGTGAACAGATTTTATCCGGGTATAATGATAAAATCTAAGGGAAGTCGGAGGATTTTACTTCACTTTGGCTGGGTTTAGTTGATTTTCCACCAGAATATTACGTACGCCGCCATTTATAGCAAGCGTTTTGTTTAAAAATATTCTTAACAATTGTTATCTCAAGAACATTGGACAAGGTGTGCTACATACTATAAATATTTATTAGTCTGTCGAGTTTTACAGAAGTAATGAAGTTGAAGATGCACTGAGGAACGACTATATATTGATATATATTGTGTGACAAAATGTAGGGACACGATATATTGCATTCTAATTTTATTGGGTCTACAATGTGCATGCATACCTTGAAATTTTTAGTACAATAGAGGCGGGTGCAATTCAAATATAGTTTATCTCGATAAAACAAAAAGTTCACGGCTGCTTGTAAATATATATACCCCGAGGTCGAGTTGTATCCCGCGATTTCGCTCGATTATTTCTCAGAGAAATCATTACTTGTTTTTCGAAGTAACATAATTTTATTCCAGAATTAAGTCGGCAATATCGGCGGTAATATGGAAAACCAGCGATGGGTCTATATGTATCCACTTATTTTATGTTGCTTTATATCACCGTATTCAGCCGCTTATTTTACGTCTCTTTCTATAATTATATGCATCCGCTTATTTTATGTTGCATTATATCACTGTCTTCAGCCGCTTATTTTACGTCACGTTCTCATGGTGCCGCCGCCCCCACCGCCATATCCAGTGGCCGTAGCGTGCACGCCAGGAGACACGAGTTGATGAGGACACCGGCATCGCCATCATCACCCGCATTAACAACCTCACTCTGCGACGCATTTTGTCGACGTCGGTAGCGTTTTCATCAATTCGCTCGGCGTCGGCAAATCCTTCGGCAAGGCGCTTGTTGTCTGCACAGCTCTATTGATTCAGGGCCTTACGGGGCAAAGCATAAATGCTGCGCCATACACTCCGCGAGCGCGCAGTGGACATCGCCCTCGTTAACGAGACCCACCTTCTCCCCGGCACGTGTCTCGTCATGTCGGGCTACCACACGTACAGGGAGGTACACAGTACAAGTACCACACGTTCATCCCC
>JAFELO010001139.1:6793-62553 GCA_017140195.1 Eumaeus atala
TAATTTTTAATGTTTATTATAATAATTCTAATGATGTCTTGTGGTGTGTATACATTTATTTGTTGATGTACAGTGTTAAGTGTTTGTTTGTTGTGCGCCTTGGTCTTTACTGTAAGTGCAATAAATGTAGATTGAAATAAATAAAGTAAAATAAAATTTCGCACTCGTTTTGTATGAAATAAAGTACATTTATAAACTGGTGATCGACTCTTTAACCAAGATTTCATTAATCTGCATTTATTAACCTAACTTTTTACCAATACTTCTGATTTTAAGTTACTAGGACCTTACCTTTACCCCTTCAGATTTCTTGACAAATATTCAGACAGATGGGCGGCTTGTTAGCCTTCCGTATGTCTGTCTAAATCATGTTATAAAATGTACTTTACACTGGGTCAAATTGACCCTACATAAGGTTAGTTTTTTTATATTGAGGCACGGAACGCTAAGAACCAGTAAGCGTATAGAATGTAGATCTCAAAGATACACATTTTGTTTTGTTCAATGTTTGCTTAACGAGCGCGTCCCTCCATCAGATACAATAATCCGACGCTTACGTCACTCTTATTACATCATCCTCTCATTTTACTCACAAAATTAATTTAAAACCAAAGTATACTCATAAAACATGTTCACAGAGGTGAACGCACTTGTCAATGTTAAAGCGTTTTTAAATACAAAGAAATTACAATGTAGGCAATACTTAGGCTCAAGTCACAACGTGGTGGCAGCGAAGCAGCGAGCAGTTCTAGTGTCATATAATTAAAAAAAAAAAAAATTGTTTTGTTACACAGTATCACTTGAGAAAATTGAAAATAACCACAGACGCCATTCACACTGAGATGGCAGCTAAGCGGCGGGAAGTTCTAGTGTACGGCTCAACCTACACCCAGATTATAGTGGCTGGCAGCTGATTGGGGAACAGTTGTAGTGTATGGCTCAGGACACACCGACCGGCAGCGAAGCAGCAAACGGTTTCAGTTTCATATTACTTTTCACATTATCTTTGTCACCATAGTACGTAGTGTGGGTGAAGATACTTGGACAGGCCCCGTGATCAATAGCGGTGCCGCGGCCTCACGCCGAGGTGGCAGCGGGCGAATAGTATGAATGTATTAAACGGGAGTCGGCAGTTCGAGTACGGCGAAGTGCGCGGCCGCGCGACTTTTCTCCAGACTTACCTCATATGTAACACGGTAAGGCACGATCGGGGAGGTACCCCTCGCTCACATGACACCGGCGTAAAGTGATACCTTCGGTGTCGCGTTTCGAGTGGTTTGTGAGTAGCCGGTGGCTTATTCAGGTGTGGGGGTGTTGAAGAGGAGTGCAACACATTGGTATAGTAATTTTGCTGATGTCCATGGGCGTTAGGCATGTCTATGGGCAATAAACGATTTCTCGTTTGTGCCCCTATACCATAAAAATGTTATAATTGCATAACACTTTTGCTCTGCTACTGCTCGCCACCTCGTTGCTGGTCGCTGCCATCTCGGTGTGTGCTGAACCTTGGTACGCGGTCACTGACTTATAAGGTCATGCTCGTGACTTAGTAGTTCATCTCGTGCCTGAAACTCGCCTGGGACTTCTCGCAAAAAGCTTCAAGGTTAGTTCGACTTGAAGTTGATAGCGTTTGAACTGTTAGATATGTATTATAGGACGTAGTGTAACTGTGTGTTGTAGTCGACACCAGATTTCTTTTGTAGTAGAGAAAATAAAATTTAGTTCACTTAAGGTTTAGAATTTTATCTCGAAAATACATTTTTTCGCTAAATTATTGGGATATTTTTTCACAGGTAGACTGACGTGAACTGTAATTAAACAAGTCGTAATGATAGGCTTATGAAATTTGTCTACTGGACCGAAACCGTATTCGCAGAATATTGGCGTAAATGACAACGTCATCAAGTTCGTACAGCTCGTACAGTATGGTGTGTGAACAAAAAATTCTTTTAGCGCCATCATTATGAGCAACAACAAAAAATATATCTTGGAGTCATAATTAATATTATCTGTGGAACCGTTAGGATATACAATATTCTTGCAACATTGCAGCTGAATCGGCCACGACCGACAAGCAAGTCTCACACAGTACCGGCGGGAAGTCACAGCTGTGTGACGTCACACGTTTATTTGTCATATCTACGTACATCTGTTATTATTGCTGTTTTTAAGGATGCCGTGCCTCTAAAGTAATATGAGCCCTTTTACTTAATAACACAGAATGCGGTTATCTACATGAATGTACGTATGACATAAAAACCTGGATGACTGAGGATCATAAAGCTTGGCACGAGGTGAAATAGTAAATACAATGCAGATTAAGGAAAAAAAAATAAGTTGGAAGTTTATTTTAATCTTTCTCCTGCCACTAACATGGATCTTGTTTTTTCTGTATTGTATAAACATATTTCTTTATTTATAACGGTATCTATGTTCATAAACTAGATCAAAACCATTGCCATCTTAAATTTGTAGTTCGATCATACAGATTGTGTGCATTGGCCTTAAATTGTAAGTTCACCAACTTTGATAAATTGCGACACCAGCAATTAGGCCGGAACCCTCTAGTGCAGGTTCAACTCACGCAAAAGATCTTTCTTTTGTGTATTCACTTATTCTGGAAAAAAAGAAAAAATAAAGTGTTACTATTTAATAAATTAAAGTTAATTGACTTTCCGTCAGAATGTGTAAAATGTGCTGACTGTTTTTGTGATAGCCATGATCACGGGCTCTTGACAGGCTTTATTCCGACATTGTGGCCGCTTTGAGATATGCGGTGGTGGTGAGTCGAGGAAGTATGAAGAAGGGAGGGCGTGGCCCGTGTGTGGTTGGGTGGAACAAGCATGTCAGCGATGCGCATCAGGTGGCCAGGTGTTGTTTTAAGGATTGGGTGCTGTGTTGTAGGCCCAAATGTGGGGATATGTACCGTGTAATGTGTGAAAGTAGGAGAAAGTTTAAGTCTATATTAAAATGGTTTCAAGATCACCAGGAGCAAATTAAGATTAATGTTCTTGCGGAAAAACATTGCAAAGGTGACTTACGCGGTTCCTGGCTGGAGACAAGTGAGTTAAATTTACGACCTGGCCTGGCCTACTGGTGAGCGTTAATGGTATGAACGATGCTATGGACATAGCCAATGCTTTCAGGGCCCATTTTTCAGTACCACTAATAGGTCCGAGGGCGAGGGTGTTCAGGTATAAACTTCAAACATCATTCAATTCAAATTATCAAGCAAACAACCCGAGGCAAATCTCCGGACCACGATGGACTCAGTATTGATCACCTTCAAAATGCAGGGCCTCATATTAGTAGAGTGTTGGCCGTATTCTATTCGATTTGCCTGAGCCATTCATACTTGCCTGATGATCTTATGAAAACGGCGGTGGTGCCTGTAATGAAAAACAAAACACAGGTGACTTGACTGATAAAAGTAATTACAGGTCTATTTCTCTTGCGACTGTAATGGCGAAGTTTTTTGATGGTATGCTTAAGACACAGTTAAATAAATATGTTACACCACATGACAATCAGTTCTGGCTTCGCTCTCAACTGTCCACTAAAAGTGCTATACTGTGTCTTAAGCATACAGTCAAATAATATACAAACCGCAAAACTCCCGTCTATGCACGCTTCGTCCACTTGTCTAGAGCGTTTGAACTGGTGGTGTAGGATCCACTGTGGGAGAAACTTAAACAATTATTTGAGTTACGCAGACGACATGGTGCGCTGCTGAGTGCTGCTGAGTGCGTCGGTATGTGGCAAATAAAAACATGTCAGGAGTACGCGTATGGCCACGAATTAAAATATAACGTAGAGAAGAGTAAATTGATGGTCTTTGGTGCCCCTGGTGTACCATTTCCTATGAATGTACCACCGGTGTTGCTCTCAGGGGTTCGTATTGATACTGTAGAGCAGTTCACAGAACTGTAATCACCATAATATAAATACATACACGTAATCACCACTGGCCTCAAGATGATGCGGATATAGAGCGAGAGCGAAGGGCCTTATCAACATGGGCAAAATGGCGGTAGCGGCTCTTTGTACCCCTCTTATAAGAAGAGGGGACTAAAGAGCAAGAGGTGTCGGCGCTTTTGTGCTCGGGACAAGGGGGCGAGAATGGGATTGCAATGTCCCAAAGTCAGTATGGTTGTCCTGTGCTGCGGGGCAACCCCATCCGTGGAGGTGGCGTCCGTCCCTTCCGAGGCAAGCTCGCCGTCGATGTGCCCCGATGATTTGTTGTTCCGTGGCACCTCACTAAAGACTGAGCTGGTGGCACTCGCGGTGGTTTTTGTGGGTATTCGGCACGATATAACGTGCCGCGAGCCCCACACACCACTAGACCCCACCCAGGGCCAGTGAAGGCGCGTAAATGCGTTTCCGCCCTCAAAAAAAAGGTATGGCGTCCTACATGTTGTATATAATAACCCCTTCAGAATGTTGTCGGGGCTGCCCCGGTTCTGTAGCACCTCGGGATGTTCGCGGATGCGCACGTCGACTGTTTTAGAGCCACGATGCGCAAACGATGTGCGTGCGGTGCGCAGAGTGAGGGCCAGCTCAAACGCCATTCTGAAGATGCTAGCGAGTAGAAATTATTGTTTTTATCTCCTGCAATGTTGCGATTGACATGCCCCAGTACCACTGCCGGAGGGAAAATAATAATAAATTAAGTTAATTATTATTATTGTGATTGTGTATTTTAATTTATTTTATGACGAACCTGATTTGATGTATCTTAATTTAATGTAATTGTAATTTATGGGTGTAAAGCCTGAAATAAAATGTTATTATTATAATTATTACTGTGGATTCTCCTATTTCTGCTGCATATTTGTCCAAAATACTATTTGCCCAAATATATCCAAGGAAACCTCATTTGAACAGGTTTAACTGTTTCTTAAATTATCGTGGACAGGCTAATATACAAACACATAAACAGTGGATATTTCAATTTTAATTAAAAATAAAATAATATTCTACTGTCGTAATAAAGCCCCCTAAAATAACTTTACTAATTTATCTTCCCTGTACAAACAGTAACCAGGTAAGTTTTTATTACAAACATAGATATTATTTGATAAAAACAATTATCATGGCATTTTACTTTCTCATGAGTGATTTCTAGAACGTGTGTTTTTCGATGTTTTTTATTATTATCTCGCACGAGCACATTAATAGTCTACACAACCGTAAGCTCCCCTGTAATCATGACACCCTGTATTCAACACGTTTGTAAGGTGTGCAAATTGCAAATAACCTTGTGCATTCAAACGAACACAAACAGTTCCAGCCCGAACTTGTTAAAACGGCTTGCTCATTTGGAAACGTTACAGCTACGGGCGTAAAAGGGAAAATAGGGCTTCAACCTCGCCAACAGTTCTGAGGCTATTCATTCGTCAAGGTAAAACTCT
This sequence comes from Eumaeus atala, assembly GCA_017140195.1. Classification (NCBI taxonomy): domain Eukaryota; kingdom Metazoa; phylum Arthropoda; class Insecta; order Lepidoptera; family Lycaenidae; genus Eumaeus; species Eumaeus atala. The sequence continues at coordinate 12,205 of JAFELO010001139.1, forward strand.
GTGGCCTTCAGTATAATGCCGCCGAATTGAAGAGGCTTTGAATGAGCTGAATACATCATGAAAACGGAAATGGCTAACGTTTATGTATTACGATAGCTGTGCTCGTTGAGCGACGAAATCAGATTTGTGTGTGTGTGTGTGTCCAGATCGTAATCTATATCCCAACTATCATCAAAATCCGAGCAAACGTGCACATTTTAGCATTATTAACATTGAGTGGGATTTGAAGTATTGAACTACAAAATTAGTTTTACATCTCTAGGATAGTAGTTAGGCACTCCAGGATAGTAGTCTCAACATGTAGTCATTGCTGTGTTGCAACAGAATTCTGCTGGAACGACCGGGGAAGAGCATCTAGCTCTCATAGAGTTGTGAGAGCCCGTTAGAGGCATGAGGCAGAGAAGGAGGGAAGGGAGGACGCTGATAATCAACAAAATTTTGTTGTCCTGTTTGCCCATCTACCCAATAAAAAATAAAATTAAAAATTCGCTGCCCAATGTCCCAGAGAACTCTCATTAGTATGATTATTGACACCACCGGGGAAGTACCGGGGAAGTAGCAAGAGGGCTCACAACGTGCCGCCCTAAGATGACAGCCGCGCTGTTTCTTTTCATGCGATTTGTGAGTCTCCGGTGGTTCACTGAATTGACTTAGGAAAAAAGATGTAGTGCTAATTCATCTAATGTGCGCTAGTTAATCTAATGTGTAGGCACGATGAGTGAACGCGCCACCACCAACACATTACGTCTTGCATAACATCTCAACTCTAACACTAACAGGCGCCGCCGGAGCCGCGTGCTAATATACTAAACTGTCACCTGTAAGGCGATATGTAATAACTTGTGGGGTTCGCCCGTTATGAAATGATTGAAGGCGCGCGGTATAAACCGTGCAAGAGCCAGTAAAACTCGCTTATGGTTCCGTAGCAACAAACAGAAAATACCTACAGTTCGTAAACTAGCAGTTCGATTTTGTTCAGACCATATGTTTCATTGAATTGGTGGAACCATAAGTTTTTATTGAATTCTGTGATTCCACACAACAATTTTCTCCTCGACAGTTCAAAGGATAGAGAAGATATAATATAGGGGGGCAAAAGAGATATCTCATTATTATAAAAAAAAGAATATCACTAGAAGTTTTAGCATAATCAAAACACAATTTCTTAAAACCCTCGCGATCAATGCAATATATACCTACACAGCCATGTTTAGTCGAAAAGAAATGTGTGCAGTTACATGTATGGAGTGCTACCAACCCTAATAATTTTGCTTTTCATTAATCATAACACATATTCACGCCAGAATTGTAAATTAATCGGTAGGCAGAGGAACGGAGCGCCACATATCGCGATCCTTACGCACCTGCCTTGTCTCCTCCACATTCATTACTCTTGGCATGTCATATATCCAAAATTATACTACTCCATTTTGTTCCGGGGTATAAAACACACCTTCCGACTAAATTTTCCAACATGCAGCACCTATATTATTTGTGTAACTGCCTCGTGGTCTAGTGGCAGGTATGTTCAGCCACAGACATGAGGTCCCCGGTTTGAATCCCGGGTCGGACCATACAAAAGAGTGCTATTAGAATTTTACAAATTCCAGCAACAGTCCGGAGTTTGGAAATTGGTGGTGTTACACCCCCGTGCCTCGGAGAGCACCCCAGTCCTGCGCCTGATTTCTCCCGGGTCGTGTCGGATTGCCGTCCCATCGGAATAGGAGAATGAAGGAATATAGTGATGAGTGAGAGATGGCCGCTGTAGCCGAAATTCGGCTAGGACGACACTATTATCTGTGTTAAACGTCTTTAACGATTGGACCGTTAGGACATGACAAAATTACTACGCTTTTTGCCATTCAGCCACCAAAACCCTAAAAATATTATGACGAGTTTCATCTGAAACATCAATCAGCTCATCGTAACGCTTTACCATGCTTATGTCGCTTACATGTTTCGCAACTTTTAACACTTCAGAGTTTCAGAGTCATGCTCGTGCGAGTAAACTCTAGCCACGTGTCGGCGCCGACACGCTCTTCATACAATGTTTTCACTCCACAACTCACGGTAGCTATGCAATCCGATGTAGCTGTATTGGGCTTCTCTTCGCTTCCACAGCAAAAGTTCAGGTCCGAAAAAAAGGCTATGGTAGGTACGTTGTAATATGCCAGTGTACATAATTGTTGCACTCCACCTCTCGCGTACATATCACCAGCGAGAAGTGGTGTAGTCACATTTTTTTTTATAAACTGAATTGGCTTCAGAATGGTCCAGGACAGTGGTTTCCGATGTGTTACTCCTACGTATGTACCACTCCAAGAAGACACACCCTTGCGTATGTCCTGTTGGAATTTGTGTACCCCTAATTGAAAAAAAATGTTTGTTTATTACATCTTAAGAGGGCAAACGAGCCATCGGAGCGCCTTGGCGACTACCGACGCCCACGGACATTCGCATGACTGTTACGCAGATGCGTTGCATACCCATCATCCCCCCCCCCCCACACTGGTCCACTGGCTACTCCCATCAACTGCACAAGAGGACGTAGTGTGCCACTATGCACGGCAGCACCTCCTCCTATGTAGCATGACACAACCTCTTCCAAAGTTTAAGATTACCAATAGGCACCTATTGTTCAGCTATAATTACCAACTTCGACGCATTTTGTGCGCTTTTTAGGTTTTCGGTAATCCATTGAAGGGATAATTAAATAATAATAACATAACAATAAATAGTGAACTAACAATTTGAGATATTTACAATTTTTCAACATCAATTATATGGTCGTTAAATTTTCTAATTTTCCATTCATCTTTCTTAATTATTTCCTTCGTGATATTTTGTTAACAACAACAAACACAACAACAAAAGCGATTCGATCTAATTTATACGCTTGATGTTCCGAAGGGGAAGAGCCCTCTCCCTTTCCTTTTTCCTTCCTTGTATATAAATACAATAGGTATTTTTTCATGTGAATGAATCCGAAATAAATCCATGTACCTCGCTGGTCTCGCTTGCGCTAACATTACAAATAGGCCCAAGAAATTTCTTATTCAGACCACAGCTTAAGCCTTATTGTTGTTACACTTAGATCATGATAGAAACATTATTTACAATAGCATCCCCATCATTGCTTATTGAGGAAGCTCAAAATATAACCTCGCAAGTCACCGTGTTTTATTTAGTGAATACAACCCACGAGAACCAATCTATCGTCTTTATCGCAGTTTGCATCAGCACTTTTTAAAATTCATTTTACATTTTTAATTATTTTTTAGCATAGGGGAGAAAGTACGTCTGATGAAAGATGACTATCAACTCTAGATACTCTTTTGTAGGGTTCCGTAGCCAAATGGCCAAAAACGATTTTTTTACAATTTCGACATATATGTCACGACTTTTTCCTCGGAGATTATGGATACTGTAAATTTGAAACTTTGAAAATTCAGTAGGACCTATCCTAAGGTCATTTATACATGGTATTTATGCTTGTAAGAAAAGTTTTTGATAACACTAACATTTAGCGGGACTTCCCCTCACGTAGTTCAAGTTATGCTCGCAAAAGGTCAACCGATTCTCCTGTAGAGTCGATCCGATGAAAGTTTAACCAACTTTTACACATTACTACTATTGAAATTAGTAACACTAATGTATTTAGGCGTTCATTAAAAGAGGCCTATGTCTAGCTGTGGAGCAAGACGGTTGCTGCTCCCCACCATGGTTCAAGCCTTGTCGTGGCGGTGGGGCTCAGTAGCCTGAGGTGATCCGAGACACCTTGGGCGAAGCGAATTGAACCGAGGAGGTGGCGGCTCTTAGTACTCTCCTATAAGAAGAGAGGACTAAAGAGCAGGAGGAAATGCTGCTCTTTGTACCCCTTTTATAAGAAGAGGGGACAAAGGAACAAAAAGTGGCAGCACTTTTGCGTACGGGGCAAGGGGTGAGGATGGGTACCTCACCCCATTGCACTGTCCCAAAGTCCGTGGGGTTGTCCTGTGATGCTGGACAAACCCATTTAAAGAGGTGGCGTCGGTCCCTTCGTGGGCCGACTTGCCGTCGAGGTGTGCTGATGATTTGTTGTTCCGGGGCACCTCAACACAGGCGGCACTGGTGGCACTCGCTGTGGTTTTTGTGGATATTCGACACTATATAATGTGCCGCGAGTACCACACACCACTAGACGCCACCCAGGGCCAGTGAAGGCGCGTAAATGCGTTTCCCCGCGTCAACAAAAAAAAAGATGGTTGTTGCTGATTATGATAATAGGGATTATACTGAGGAGTGTCGAATTCACTGACGACACAAATCACTAGGAAATAGAAATAAGAAACAGTTTTTTCTTTCCATCGGTAATGGAACCGTTCCATTCGAATTTGGAACGCCCGATGTGAACTTTTAAATATTGAACCGGAAATGCGTAAAATGTGTTTGACTGCGAAGCGGAAACGGAAAACATATTATTGTAAAGGCTATAAAAAAATCTCTTTGTCAGCTTTTATTTTAACACGACCCGCCCCTCGCTATTACAGCTATTTTGTTTTTCTTTTATGTCATTCTATTTACTTACCAAATTAATCAAAATAAAGTAATAAAACAATAATAATAAAAATTAGTAATAGTAGCAGGCTTCCTTCGAAGAAATTCATAATTTTATTTAAAAAATAATTTTTTTTTTGCTCAACATAATACTAGAATGGATCTAAAAGTTCGTGGCCTAACTTACATGGAGCTATTACATCTTTTTAAATCTACCGTCATTTGTTAGTATGTTTCATATTGATTTATTGTGCGCAGTTTAATTCCGATACTGCACAATATAATAAATTGAACACCGTACAGTCATTATGTACCTAAATAAAAAAGCCTATCACCAAAAGACATCCATCAAGATATGGTGACCACTTTGGGGAGTCTGCTCCATCGTATTCCAGTGTCAAGAAGTGGGCAGCAGAGTTTAAGCGCGGTCGTGAGAGCATTAAAGATGATCTCAGGAGTGGAAGGCCTACATCCTCGACCACGAAAGAAAACATCGATAAAATTTGTGATCTCGTACTGGGTGACCGACGTTTGACCATTGGTAAGATAGCTGTGATAACAAACATTAGTTATGGCCGGGTGCGACACATAATAACGGAAAAGCTGGAGTTCCATAAGGTTTCTGCTCGCTGGGTCCCGAGGTTGCTTTCAGCTGAACAAAAACGAGTTCGATACACAATTTCGCGAGACTGTTTGGAACTTTTTGATGCTGATCCCGAGGACTTTTTGTCTAGACTTGTTACTATGGATGAAAGTTGGGTTCACCACCATACTCCTGAATCAAAGCAACGATCCAAACAATGGAAAAGATCAGACTCTCCTACACCGAAAAAGGCTAAGGTCATTTTGTCGACTAACAAAGTCATGGCTTCGGTTTTTTGGGATGCGAAGGGCATTATTTTTGTACATTATTTACCGAAAGGTCTAACTATAAATTCAAGTTATTATTGTAACCTTTTACGAAGACTCCGGGAAGAAATAAAAGAAAAAAGGCCGGTAATGTTGCGTAAGAAAGTTTTGTTTCATCAAGACAATGCACGTGTTCACACTTCGGTTGAAACATTGTCTGTAATCCATGATTGTGGCTACGAATTGCTGCCCCACCCACCTTATTCGCCGGATTTAGCCCCTTCAGATTATCATTTATTTCCAAATTTAAAAAAACATTTGGGTGGCTCGAAATTTTCGACCAAAGACGAGGTGATAGTCGCAGTAAACGATTATTTCGCCGACCGAATCTTTCTTTTTTCGAGGGGATAAACAAGTTGCAGGTCAGGTGGAAGAAGTGTGTTGAACTAGATGGAGACTATGTCGAAAAATAAAAATAAATTTAGATCCACTTTTCTTTCAGTTTCTTGGTCGGGCTTAGAAATTTTAGATCCACCCGCGTATACCTACAGCGATTAAAAATGTCCTTATCTGTCTCCTTTACAGTATAGGGGGACAAACGAGAAACTAGAGCCTTTTCAAGACTACCGACGTCCAAGAATGTCCGCATAATTACTATGCCAACGCGTTGTCCTTCTCTCCTACTTCCCTCCAATGGGCCATCGGTTACTCACCGCACGAAACGCGACACCGGAGATGTCACTTTACGGTGGTATCATGGAAGGTATGTATCGCTCCCATGAGCGAGACGTACTTCCCCGGTCGTACTGGCCCAATTCCGTTGCATAGGAGGATGAAGTTTTATGCACCCTGCCCATGCCATCACTACCCTCTCCTATGCAGCATGGCACTACCTCTTACAAAACGTTTATTTTAAGTATGTCCGATGATTAAATTATTATATCTGAAAATCTGTTGTGGATTTAATTTCCTTTAGCGACGGACGTTGTGAAACTGTCGGTTAAGTTTCCTTATATCTATCACTATAATTGAACAATAATGTTTCGCATATCATCTTATCTCTGTCATCACAGCATAAACTGTTTAGTTTGGTTTCCGAGTTAAATTTCTATTTCCATAGCATATGTAGGCCAAGGAACAGACGACGCTTGCTGACAACCGACGCCCCTAGACATCCGCATAATTATTATACGCACATGCTGCTTTCATGACCACTTCCCCTCCGCTGCCAAAAGCACCGTCATCCTGGAAGTATCGTGTAAGCGAGAGGTACCTCTCCAGACGTGCCTAGTTCGTCTGCATTGGCATACCTATTACGAAACAGTCACGCATACCATCATATAGCGAAGACAGTAATAATTTGACTAGCTATTTTGTACAACCTCTATGTACCGATACTCCATGCACAATCGGACCGAACCACATAACAAAATGACGTGCGCCCAGGCACTATTGTCAATTATTTATGTATGCGATATGCATTATATTAGGCGACTTTAACATCAATCTTCTAAATAAAAGCGATGCCGAAACTAAGAAATGTTTAATTTTTTTAAATAATTTCCACACCTACGCATTTTACAGAGCCGAGCGAGACGCTGATCGACTTAATTTGTACCAACCTCCGACCAACTACACAGCAGTAGAGGCTTTTCGTGCTTTCAACGGTTACTGCGTCGTTATGGCGGAGTTTTGTATAAAAAAAATATTCGCCTACCGTTATTACATACGGGCCCGTCAAATACATATGTAGAGAAGAGTTTCGCAGCGGTTTCTGCAGAATTTCTTGGAACGACTCTACAACTGTGGGTAGTGTTGATATTGTTCATGCATCAATCGTCCAGTCATAGCATTGTGTGATGTCCACGCTCCCATCAAACACTTACAATGAAGGAACCTTCATACACCTGGTTAACAGATGTAATCAAAATTATAATATAGCTACGGGATCGTGCATTAGCAGCATATGGTAAAAATAAGACTAATTCTAAATTAACATAGTATACAGACTTAAAATCACTAGTAATAAAGTCCCTACACAATGAGAAAGTTGCATACTTTCACTATAATGTTAATAATAAAATGAAATATCCAATACTTTTGTGGAATTATTTAAAATCCTCTATCTTATCTAAGCAAATATAATCATGACCTTCCCTCCCGTTTCCCAGACCCAAATAAAATTAAAAATATTTTTTTGCATGTTCCTGAAAATCTGACTACTAATTTATCAACCCTAACGTTCTTAGAATTTAAACGTTTTAGTTCCTCTTGTTTTAAAATTGGATCTGTGAGGATTACTGATGTACCACAAATTGGATCTGTGAGGATTACTGATGTACCACAAATTATTTATAAACTTAACTGTAACGCTGAACGCTGAAGGGTACGATCACATTACACTGAGTACATACTCAGTGTAATGTGATCGTACTAATGTCGACTCTTCCATATGCCATTAAAGCTAAATAAACAGATACATAAAGAAGCTGAAAAGGAACGAAAATTAAGAGCTGGAAATGAAATAATATTTGGACTTCTTCCCGGAAGCAGAAATTTCGCCACTTAATGAAAATTCTATCCGGACTCCTCAAGTTTTACTATATCCCGACGTTTCGATAAAAGTTTTTTTTTTCGGAGGGACCTACTACTTTTTAATTGCCCTAATCTTACACATGATGCTCACAAACCGCACGATACTCGAAAACGTATCTGCCAATTTACTCCAGTATTATATGAGCGTATATTACTTCCCCGGTCGTGCCGCCCCATTCCTTCAATCCAGCACCTTAATAAAACTGTTTGTATCATACTATAACTTACTTTGGTAGACATAGCATATGATACACAATCTATATAGCCAAATAATTAAATAATGTGTCGACATTACAACGACAATTATCGCAAACACGCCGCGGTGAACATATCGTGGTAGGGGCGACATTGCTACGCGACTGGTGACAGTTTTGTTTTCCGTCAATGTCACAAGACAAAAAAGTTCGCAACGTAAGTAGTTGCGCAACGTCCCGCCAGACCACTCCGACTTGGTACATTATTCCTCCGTAATGCCGCTCCGTTAATGTTTTCACGACGTGCCATTGTTTGTACTCCTCGCTTACACTCTGTTAAGGCACACTTGTAGCTCCGCCTCCATGATTACTAAGCCTTGCATACACTATTGGATAATGTTGTGCGACAAGTTGCAGGCGAAACGTGCTACAACAGTAAATTTCGTGTCACCCGATAGCGTCACAACTCACAAACAATATTGTCTAGTGAGTACGAGGCATTAGAGATAATGTTGTTAATTATATCAGCTATTTTAGACATTCCCATATCGGGGTGCGTCTCTCCCATCTATCGGTCCCGCTTCGATCCCAAATCTAGTCGTCCCCCGACCAGTACTCGTAACAATCTGGTGTATTGGGTTCCTCCTCGCCTCCATTGCGTAAGTTCAGATCCGAAAGAATACCAAGAATCCACCATCATTGATGTTTTAGTATTAAAGCTTTCGTAAGAGATAGTGCATTATAGCAGAATGGCAACGACCTGGGAGGTACCTCTTGCTCAGCACATCAAGGATAGCTATGCGGTCGCATTCCGTGCGGTATATGAGCTTCCAATTCTTCCCCATTGCAGGGGAGCAAGGTGAAGACACTCATGCAGGAGTCCATGCGTCCATTCAACCTATAAATTAACCGTTGAATTTCAGCTTAAGTAGTTCAAAATACTTCTAAACATCTCTATTTATTCTAGCTGAGCGCACAGAACTATTCAAGACACTCTCAAACGGACGTGCAACTTCCATTCAGTAGTAACTTTTCAATGACGCTCCATGGAAATACATTGTAAAGAAATTGAAAAGGGAAAATCCTCACAGTACCTGGAGGATGTTTCGTGTTCCATTTACGCGACCTCTAAATCCCGTTATCCCAGAGTACTTGACGCGTTTCTTAAAGAAAATGCTTTAGGGTCGGTCGGGCGGTGTTTAAAGCATATTCCGTGCCAAGATACCAGTCATATGTGAGCCGGTTCCAACACAACGGGTTCCATACCGAAGCATGAGCATGACAACAAACTCATACAGAATAGAATAGAAAAACTTTATTCAGGCGATTAAATTACACTGACATACATCTTTTATATTTAAACATAACCTGAATCACACTAACAAGACATACACATACTGACAACCACTTAAAGTTAAAAGAAATAAAATAATAACTTGATTAGATATTAAGGAGTCATTGTAAAGATAAGGTGCGATGTGAACATGGATGCACAGAAGCAAAATGCACAACAGTGTAACACACACACAAGTCCTGAAATGGAAGCCACTCATTTGGATGACTCAGGCTATCTCATGAGGTAGGTAACCTGCCGTCCTGGTGTTCTGTGGCCCCAGGGTATATATTAGAAGGATGGTCGATTGCGGGAAATATATGAACAATGTACACGACTGATGAAAGAAGAGAGGTGAGAGTTAATGGAAATTTAAATAAGTGACTACTTAAAATATGTAAAAAAAACATTTTTACGGATTTCTAACGCGGTTTATTTAATTATTTAAGTAGCCCGATGTTTCAGAAGCTTTACAGCAAACTTGGTCACGGGTGGACAGTCCACCACGTTGGGCATCTTAAATAATGAAATAAACCGCGGTAGGATCCGTAAAACTAGTTTTATTGTAATGAGTAACATTCGCCTAAACGAAAAGTATGCTATTGGTTTTCATTCTCGTAAACTGCAAAATATGCGCATAAAAAGCTTTATGTTCTGATCGCTTTGGATTGGCCGATGCTGTTTTTGTGCTACTCGAGATTTTAAACGTCAGTGTTCTACGTGTATCTTAGCACGACAGTCAGTGTTCTACGTGTATCTTAGCACGACAGTCAGTGTTCTACGTGTATCTTAGCACGACAGTCAGTGTTCTACGTGTATCTTAGCACGACAGACAGACGAGGAGACTGGTAAACAGATGGACAACACAGTGATCCTACGAGGTCACCGTTTTTCTTTTTGAATTGCGGAACTCTAGAAAGGCGTTCCTTTACGGCCGGCATGTTAAAACTCGCTATATGGCCCACTAAACCAGGCCCATTCACATTTGCGTCATTCCTCATTTATACTCGCATTCGATTCAAAAGCATCCGCTTAAAAATTTCATGAGAGTGCCCTAGCGCGTGTTGCCTTATAGCCATTGGCGGCGCCCTGCCAATTCCGGAACGCTCCAAAGGTAGAGACATCTCAAACGATTTCCAACTTTAACTATTCAGCAGTAGGCGCAATTTCCCCCGTGGATGTGAGATAAATATCGTGTAGCCATAAATGTATCGCTCGAATGAGAGCATCGAGGCTCTTTGGAAGGAAATCGCTATGCAATCATTTCCAGTTTCAGGCGAGATAATTGCGAATGCCTAGGGACTTGAACATCTGCGTGGCGTGAAGTTTTAACGTTTAAACTAAATTATGATATCGTTTCGCGTTTCAGATTTTTTTTTCCTTTTATAAAATTTCTCTTTATAATGTTATTTGCGTTTTTGCCATTGCGTTAAGAGCTATGCTTGAGATTTCTCTGCGAGATGGTCGGCATTTTGTACCCTGCAAGATAACCTGGGTAACCAACATACCAGCAGACAACCTCGGAGCGTCAGTAAACTGAAGTGGGAATGGGCAGGCCACATTTACTCGCAGAACCGTTAACTGTTGGGGAAGAAAGTTCTCAAGTGGGGCGGCTCCGCCCCAAAGGGTGGAATGGCCTCCTACCTGGTGGACTAACCACTTGGGCGAGGTTGTAGAGTGCCACTGGATGCGAGAGGCCTGAGACTGAGACCTGTGTTCCAGTTAAAATATTCTATGTATCGATAACTTTGGCTACTTGATAAAGAGTTTTGACGTGAATTCCATGATAATATTTTTTTTTGTGAGAGGTAGTGCTACGCTGCATTGCAGCGCAATTTGGCCGGCACGACCGTGGACATGATACCAGCGTAAAGTAACGTCTTCGATGTCGCGTTTTCGTGCGGTTTGTGAGTAGCCCGTGGCCCATTGGCCCATATAGAATAGTTGCCTCAACAAATGCTGTTCAGGATGATAAGCGGTTTCCGTTAACATATAAAAACTAAAGATCTGGAACATCCGCTGACATTGGTTATGTGGAACCGAGAATTATCTGCTAAACTATTAGACATACGGAAGTCTAGAAATCATTTTTTTTTACTTCATAACAATGTAAGCTGGTAGTAGTTCCACGTGGCGACGGCGGTAATAGTTAAAATCTTATTTTAAATGACAACGAATAATTAATATCATTAAAGCTTGATCTTACTGGCTAAAACTCCCACATACACAATATATTAAGGCTTATGATATTATGTGTATTTACTTACGGTAGCCTACCTGATACCGCAGTGGAACAGTCACTTGGATTACAATAGGAATGTCAAAATTGTTTGTCTGTATATTAAATATAGTTCCTAAAAATTGAAACTTTGTTATTCTAAGGCAGAATACAACTTAATATTTTTTTGTCTGTTTGTTTATATGTATGTCTGTTTTTTATATAGAATAAGGGGCACTTTGCTTTCTTTCTAATTAGAGTGGGATATGGAGGCTGCGCCGTAGGAAATCGTATCGAGCTTGAGGTGTACTTTCTGGTGTATTGTCTATTCAGTGTACAAGTGTCAAGAATACGTGACGTGGAACTCTAAAGTTACCAGCCAAACCGTACGAGGCATCGGTTAACTATTACACAAAGTCCATGCGGACGAAGTTGCGGACACCAGCCAGTTAGGTGATAAGAAACATATATGTTTATCAATATGAATGCCACAGAATATATTTAAAGGTTATTTCTGCCGCTTGAATATACAAAAAAATCGTTGCAACCATTTTTTTGCGCCGTACCGAACGAGATAGTAAACGCTACCTCCGGCAGAATATCCTGAACGTGTTAGTTATTAACAACGGCGCACATTACGCCGGGCGCACCTGCGCTGGGCTGCGCACCGGCTATGAGAGCCCGGCGGTGTCCCACAGCGTAATCACCGAATAACGGACAAGGACTCCTTGTATTGTATCTTTCGACGCGTGAGGCAAAAATGCTGAGCGTAAATTATTACGATGCGCGGGACGTCACCCTGAAGTTAACTCTAGTTCGGTAATCATTCATAAAAAGTTATCAACAAAGTAAAAGTAGGTACATGCACGTACGCGAACGGCGCGAGAACTGACGACAGTATGCACGATATTTACTTGTTCAAGTTACTGAATAAAACTTTCAGTGTATTAAATTTATGACCGTGGACAAATAGATATAGGGACAAGGTGCTGCACGTGTTTGTAATCATAAACAAAGCTGCGTGTAAAAAGAGTTATGCATGGAGGTACATACGCACGCACACACACACACACACACACACACACACACACACACACACACACACTCGCACACACACGCGCGCGCGCGTAGTGTATGTGACACACTATACACACACCCGTATGTAGTCATCACACAAACTACATACAATATTTATTAGATGAAGATTACTAATTATTGTTTTCGATAATAATTGCAAATAAAATTTGTTAATGGAAGAACGTAGCCTCCTAGCCCAGGTACATAAGATTAAATCTTTTCTATTGTCTTAGTTGTGTATTCTACAGACGTACCATAAGAGGATAGATATTTTAGATTTCTACTGACTTAACACTTTTGCTCCACCTGACGCATGTCGCAGCACATGATGTTGCCGGTGGCGATTGTAGCAACATAGCAACGTTGACACGACAGGTGATGTACGTAGCACTTTTACAAATTCATACAATATTCGTAACCTGGGTAGGTCTTATCGCCTGTACTAGCGTATGGTCCATAGATCTAAATTCGATAGTAATTATTTTTATAATTACGATCAAATGCTAAATGTTATAAAAAATCGTATGTTCTATAAATTATGAAGCTTCGCTCATGAACTGTTGAACGCTCATGCTGTTTAACTGTCTAGCACTCATCATATAGTAATTAGAGCAAGATATAGTATACAAACAAAACATTTGGTAGACGTATATTTAGTGTACTGTGTACTTCTCATGTTAAATTTACACTCGGCCGTGAGAAAGGCACTGGAAGGCCGCGTTTATTTCGGTAATGATCACTGGCCCGCCCCGGTTGCCCTCTATTGTCACGCCACGACTTCTGTCATGGGAAACTAAAAACTAAACAAAAATAACACAACTTTTCCACACTCGAATGTTAACATCATATTTATGAAAGTTTTATAACGAAAAAAACATTGAGCAGTAAAAGCATGTGAAACAGTAACGTGACGTGAACTTGTACACATCATGATCATCAGCCGAACGACGTCCACTGCTGTTCATAGGCCTGGAACTGGTACACACCGAATAATAATGTTCGTTGGTGTAACCTCCAATCTTAATAGAGCCGACGCACCGAGTTATAATACAAGAGGGGACAAACGCTCAACCGAATCAGCAGGAACCGCAACAGTTCCGCTCTCACTCCACGACATTGTTGTAGGAGCGAGAGGAACTCGCCGTGGTCGTGCCGGCTTAGTGCCGCTAATGTGACAATGGCATTTCCAAACCAAGTCTTGCTGTTCTACAACCGAACTGGACAGGCACGACCGAGGAAGTGCCTCACGCTCTCGTCACACTGGCACGTCGTAAATCTATTCGTGTTGCTTTATAGAGTCCGGTTGACTCGTCGCAGCATGCGTGGTGGACCATCTGCATAAATCCTTGTTCTAATATTAATGGAGTCGATGACCACTGCTGGCACCCTTCTAAACCGATCTTTAGCCTAAAGGACACGTACAGCTACGCTACACATACAATACACAGTAAAAGAGTGAAAACACGTACGTGTGCAATACACATGCGCACGTACCTGTGCAAGACACATGCGCACGTACGTGTGCAAGACACATGCGCACGTACGTGTGCAAGACACATGCGCACGTACCTGTGTAAGACACATGCGCACGTACCTGTACAAGACACATGCGCACGTACCTGTGCAAGACACATGCGAACGTACGTGAGCAAGATACATGCGCACGTACGTGTGCAAGGCACATGCGCACGTACGTGTGCAAGACACATGCGCACGTACGTGTGCAAGACACATGCGCACGTACGTGTGCAAGACACATGCGCACGTACGTGTGCAAGACACATGCGCACAAAGCTTAGCGTTACGTTACTGTGTTTCTAACATTTGCCACCTCTGAGATTCCTCCAATTCAAAGCGAAGGAGATTGGATGCCGATTATTCTATTAGTGAAAATTGCTCAGTCAACACTCGCTTCTCCATAGCTGCAAATGTTTTTTTCTTTATAGAATAGGGGGGCAAACGAGAAATCGGAGCCTTATTACGACTACTGACGCCCATGAACATCCACATAATTACTATGCCGATTCGTTGCCCTACTTTCTACTACGTTTCTCACGAAAACAATGTAACTGTGTATTTGTTTCGTTTTTCTTACTTTTTTTGTTGATAATAATATTATTTTCCAAATATATTTTTCATACCCATTGCCTAAATTTGTTAAATCGTTTCATAAGGAGGAAACTTCCAGAAATATCTTCGGTACGAGTACGTGAATGAAACTGCGCTCTTTGATATTGCAACGACGCGTCGATCAGAGCGAGGTTTTGGGTTATCATTCAGCGATAACGGTGTGCGATTGACTCCGAGTTCCGTTAAAAGACGTTTTTATGTTACGCCCCGATGTTGTCAATCGAAACGGATTTTTGATGGTACATCTAAGATCTATTAAATTTTTGATGGTACATCTAAGATCTATTAATTTTTTGATGGTACATCTAAGATCTATTAAATTTTTGATGGTACATCTAAGATCTATTAAATTTTTGATGGTACATCTAAGATCTATTAAATTTTTGATGGTACATCTAAGATCTATTACATTTTTGATGGTACATCTAAGATCTATTAAATTTTTGATGGTACATCTAAGATCTATTAAATTTTTGATGGTACATCTAAGATCTATTAAAGTTTAATTCATAGTCCACCAAAGTTTAGTTTTTTAGTCATCGTCACTCAAAAATTTAGACGCTTAGTGGTCGTTTTCGTCATATTTATTTGTAGCGTTTCCTTATAGCATAGAGGAGCAAACGAGCAGTCGGAGTCGCATTATTCTTGTCGTAGATGCGTTGCCCTTCTCCCATCCTCCCCACCAATGGGCTCTACAAGCTTCGATCAAGTATATGTTTCAAGTGACACTGTGTAAGGCTGTGTGCAAAAGACGGTTTTAGGTCCCCAATGTAGAGGTTCTCTACTAGATTCAATTTGCAGTGGAAGAATGGTCTTATATTATATGCGAATGCTTTTCATCGTAAGTATAAGGTGTCAAAGGAGACGGAGCCGACTGATGATGTTGATGGACGGTTCCTCCCAGTCATATTAAAGTAAGTCAACTAAAAAAAGTCAACTTAAATACTTTATGAAAAAGTATATCTGTCATCTTTGACTGTAAGGCTTAATGTTCGCTGTGTTGAAGGGATGTCAGTTTTTCTCTTCTTGGCGAGGTTGAGGACGGATATATTAGGGATGTCTGACGCTATATGCTATTCCCAAATCCTGGTTAAATAGTTTTTTTATTTTCCGCCGGGAACCTGACTGGAACTGAGATTCCCGTCCTCGTCCGTTGCACCCCCCCCCCCCCCCCCCCCTCGTTTACAAAAGCGCGACCATTTTCTCTTTTGTCCCCTCTTCTTATAAGAGGGGTACAAAGAGCGGCTCCTCCTCCTGCTCTTAAGTCCCCTTTTCTTATAAGAGGGGTAGAAAGAGCACCCGTCTCCTCGGTTCAATTGGCTTTGCCCAAGGTGTTTGGGTTCACACCAGGGTACTGAGCCCCACCGCCACAACAAGGCTTGAACCGTGGTGGGGCACTGGACCCTTCCGGCTTCGCACGTGGGCGGCTAAAAGTTTTGGTCTGCCTAAGAGATAGATCGCCGTGTGTCTTACAAAACTAGCACATACTTATGAAACAAACAGGCAACTGGTTTTTCTAATGGAATATATTCCTTAAATTATACCTAATGTCCTCCTATCAGATTTTTGGTTATGATCTTCACAGATATTAGCTAACTGCGCAGGACACCTTTTAGTACGCAAGTTTGTGCCCAGGCGCAAGTGTAGTCTGTATTCCCCGGCTCGCCTATTCCTTTGGGACGGCATCTGACACCACCGGAGTGAAATTAGGCGCAGGTCCTACGGGCTAACGTGCTCCCTGGGGCACGATCTTATAAAAAATCTTATAAAAATTAATCCAAAAACGCTTTTGGCTTCAACCTGTTACTCGAAACCGGGTCCTCGCTAGCTGTGGTTGAACAAGTTAATTCGACCACAAGCCTGTCGTTTAAAACATTTTCTCAAAGATTTTTCGTTGGATTATATCACACGATCGCTTGCATGCACTATGTCCTAGACATGTACTCATCGCTGCAGCAGGCCGCGGACCGTCCGTGAGATTGAAATAATAATAACATCAACGAATTTGTAAACTGTGCAATAATTATTAACCCGCGGGAATTAGCTATAGGCGGTGACTACAGAGCAGTAGGGGTATCCGGGACCTTTAACCTCAGTTTGTGAATTGTAAATTGGGGGGTGGGCATCGAATCTACATAACATAGACACTGCGTAGTTCAAATTACCCGTTTTGCCTCCTAATGTAATAGGCTCCACCTTGAATTCAATGGAAATATACAAACGATAAAAATGATTGATATAGTATCAATATTAAACATACACATCATTAACAATACCCGTGAACAGAGGACACATCAGTGTATGCAGAGGACTTGAGTTTAGACACTTAGAATGACAAATGCTACAAATTACGAGCACAGACAAAATGTCGTGAGTGACGGCGAGTGCGCCCGGTACACTCAGTACACTTAGTGCAATCGTTAGCCTATACAAATACAGACTAACGAGGCCGATGGCAAACAGCTACCAGTCACTGGTGGCTCGTCGTTAGCGAATTACAATATGCACTCGTGTTGTCCCCCTCGACTTCGTCTACGTAGACAGTTGCTAGCCATGCAGGATGAAATAATTTTATAGTTAAAGGTTAACCCTCTAGAGCAGTCCATTTGACTACTGACGCTCATAAACAGCAGTATAATTGACGAGCAAACGTGTTTCACTCCGCCCACGTACCACGGGAAATTGACAGCAGATTTAGTCAATACGGTGGAAATTGTATAAATATTAAATAGTTATAAAATACAATGTTAATTATTTTTAACTCAATCTAATAAATTTGTCTTCATATATGTTTATCACCTTTTCACAAATAGATTGTATTTAAAGAGCTTTGTCATGAAAGGGCGAAAAATTACCTGGAATACTGGATACGCTAAATATGTAAATTGTGTGTAATTTTACCTTAACCTAGTAGGTACCTAACTGTGGTATCATACTCGGAAAATTGAAAGACCAGGTGAAAAAATCCTAAGGGATGTCAGTTGCAACAGTGTCCTTCCGTAGCAAATTACAGTTCCAAATCGGTCCAGGTCTACAAAATAAAAACTAGCGCAACAAAATAAATGCAAACACTAAAAGAACCATTTTATGTAAAAAGCCGATCCAGGTTTGATATTAAATTACGGCGCAGCCCTATAATTTTTTTATTGCGTCGACATCTAGTGAAACTTTTTACAATCACTTCGGACTTGATTCTTCTATAATATTTGCATACTCGTTTGCTGCATACATTAAAGATGTTCTTTTGCTAGAATTGCTAAATGTGCACTGTTTAATTGCTTTGGTAGTTTCCAATTCTACAAACCTACCCTGTACAACATATTAAGTACAATAGCATAACGTCATGCCATCTCTTATCATACGGCGAAACTAAAACGTGTGACAGCTCATCGTGTTTTATTTAGTTCACATTAAAGTTAAGAGATGTCGGAAAATTATGAAGTATTTAAAATGTTAAAGAATTGATATATCAACTAATAAAGGAAATATAATATAATATATAGTCTCTCATCCATAAAGTACAGAAGAGATATTCAAAAAAGTTGGCACAAATATAGATTAAGCTTGGAATAATATAGATTAAAAAAAAATATACCAAAATAATAAAGGGTTTCCTTAGGGTAGATTAGGAAGATTAGGTAGAAGTGTGGGTGCACACTTGTAGGGCACATCTAGTATACATTACACAAAAAGGGCTTTATTTTTCATTTTGAGGCAAGGAACCCCGAAAACTAATGATAACAAAATCAGGATCAGATAACAAAATCAAAACCGCTTCGTGTTAAAGTAGCATATCCAATATCTACACCGGAAATAATTAAATTATTCCAGGGAATACGTTATCTATTGTGAAAAACGCTAAACTGTATAAGTTTTTCGAAAGCTTTAAATATCGATGACATAGAAGATTTAAAGTCGTGACATCGTTGCAGCCGTCTCACCACTACGTGGAATAGATGCTGTAGGGATGTGCTTCGCAGTCGCAATCGACAGTAGCAATTTCTAAGCGATGATTATAAAATAAAAACATTAATGTAACACATCTATAATGATCACATTTTCGAATAGCTTCCGATGCAAACAAAGTCATATATAATTAAAACTAAAACCGGTTTATAAGTCTCATATTGTTTATACATAGTCGGACCAGTTCACTCGCGCAGCTTATTAAAGACAGGTGTCCGGGAGTAAAAATGCTAAAGTCTTTACTTGTCAGCGTATTATGTTTCCTTGTAAACGACCTCCATGGATTAAGTGAGTTAATTAACATTTTATACAAAAAGTAATGCGTTTCAATATCTTCAGTAGAAGTTTAGCGCTCTAAGAAATACAAACAAAAAGTTATCTGTGTTCTCTTTCACACAATCATTACAGAATTGATCTGATTAATGAAATTCCGCATACAATCTGAAACATAAAAATACATTTTTATGTCAAAAAAATGAAAAAAAAGCATTCAGCTTTGTTTGGGATAAATCTTAAACATAAAACCTTGGGCAAAGGTCAGTCTGAAATAAAATAGTTTTTGTACATCCAAACGCACAACAAAAATAAAATAAAACTAAACTAGTCCTAACTTATAATTGAAACAAGTCCTCGAATCGTTATTAAAGCGCCAATTGTTTTTATGTTTGTTAGCTACTTTTCATTTTGTGGTTTTTTAAGTTACATTTTCCTCCTAAATATCTTGTTTAGTTTGTATTCCACAACACAACGTGAACGCAACATAAATGATTATCATATAAATGTGACCTGCAATTAATTTACCTTGTTTATCTATAAAATCTTACTTATGCCGATTTTTGTCCCAGCGATTATGGGACGACAGCTGCATATAAAGTCTGTTATTGTCTATGTCATCTAAGGGTCAATTCATACTAGCGCAGAGTCGAAGCGCATCGAAGCGTCAATCCGAAACTTAATATAGCAAATTCACCCTTATTTCCACAATGTAATGCACATATTTCTTCCAAGGAAAAAAAAAGACGCGCGAATTCACATGCATTCGGGGGAGTTCGCGCGCCTGCGCGCGAACAACTCCGATTGGTGCGCGCGCATTCGCGCGAAGCCAAGCGGCTATTAGGCGAACTACGCGCCGTCTGGTTAGTCGGCAATCGGAATCGGACGGAAACTGTCTTGTGTCGAAGTGAATCACAATGGAAAACGATGAGAAATTAATAAGCGACATCATAGCAAGATCAATGTCAACCATTTTATACGAGTTTCAACAACGAGATTCAACTGGTGTCCATCACTAATGCCACGAAAAAGCGCGCATTCTCGCGCTAATTCACGCGAATACGCGCGCATTCGTGCGACTTCGCTTTGATTGTGAGGAATTTGACGCTTCGATGCGTTTCGACTCTGCGCTAGTATGAACTGACCCTAAGTCTGTTTATTTCGTTGAGCTCCAGCCGTTGAAGTGCAGAAAAAAGATCGGATTCTTGATTGAAATTTATCTAAACAAAACTAATGTAAATTGTCATCTACAAAATATAATTCTAACTGAACTGTGTATAGTGTGTACTATTTGACATATTTAACATTAAAATTTTAATTTAAAAATGCTTCTTTTGAGACTAAGACCCATTTTCTCTTGTCTCTTCTTGGTCTTGGTCTCAAAAGAAGCCCGTCAAACTAAGTCAGAATTTATGGTGACGAATAGGGGATTCCGAAAGCTCGGGTCAAAGATCCGCAGCGCAAGCCGGCTCCTACCTTAAGACCTAATTTGTAATCTATATATTTGTAATATATGTATATGTTATGTAGGTATATATTTTAAATCAAGTGTCACAAAAGCTATATGTCTATATGAGATCGATTTTCTTAGAAGACGAGATGAGATGGTCCAGCGAAAGAAAAAATCGTGACTCTCAGGAGAGAGGACGACCACTTCATCCTAGTCCGTACTGTCCCGGAAGGCGCAGTACAGGCTCTCGGATCAGCCCCGCTTTAAGTGGAATCCGGTCACTTAGGAGTTACGGAATAGTCGTCGAGGTGCTCTTTTGCAGATGCGGGGCTGTGAATTAGAAAGCGGCCGAGTGCCCCGCGGGGCTTTAAGGGCTATTCTATATATTCGCGAGTCTCAATGTCCCCACCCATCAGTACGGTGGTTGTGCGCGTAAATGCATTTCCCGGAGAAACCTGAAAAAAAATTTCGCAGCTCCAGAAAAAGCAAATTATAGGATTTTTACTTGAGTTTGTAATTTGTGTGTTAAGTAAAAATGCTAAAAGGAACATTGTATCTGTGAAATGTGATTTACTGATATACCACTTTGCAGAAGAATGCAGGGACTGCACAAGATACGACCGCTGCCAGAGTGCGGCGAAAATGGCTGCGATGCGGAACCATGCGTCAGAAATTAAATTTAGAAATTCCTTCTGCGGCAAGGAGGTTTCCGGATACACAACTATTCCTAAGGTAATTACAATGACTATAAACTATTTTAACCTTGCACTCGCACCTTGCTCCTAATTAACATGGAAAAGCACCACCGCCGGCTCCAAACCTAGTCGGAACCTGAGAAGAACTAGCGAAACCACTTCTGCGGGTATATTTTTGTGATAGTTATTGTTGGGGGGTCTTGCCAGAAGCATGCACGTCGCGACCCCTGTCAGTCCACTGGACTGCAGTTCTGGCCCGAATACGTACCGCAGCGCGTTTTAGGGTGTCCGCTGAAGGCGACGCATACCGATCCACCCCCGTCGGTACGAATAGTGCTAAATGCACCGATGGGGGCTGCCACCCATTACACCACACCCGAATCGGTGACTGGTGGAGCACTTAGTGCCAGATAGGCACGTGGAATGTCAGAGGTGGGTTGAAAGATAAGATATATGAATTGATCGATGTAATGAACGAGAGATGTTTGGGTGTTTTGTGTGTAACAGAGACTAAGCGTAAGGATAATGGGGCCGCTGATATCCCCGATGTCGTGATGGCCCTGTGGTCTGGATTTTACCAGAGCGATCATGCTAGCGCCGGAGTGGGAATGCTTCTGTCTTCACGCTTAGTCTCTGGTGTGAAAAATTATGGTGTGGTTGACACAAGGTTTATCTGGGTCCGTATCAAGTTGGGAATCACGAGACTATTTTTGGTCGCATTACATGTACCGGTCGCATTATATGCTCGTCGACAACCAGTGACCTGGAAAAGTTTTGGAATTATGTAGGGGACGTTCTGGATATGGTAGATGCTAATGAAAGAGTTATTATGTGAGGAGATCTGATTATTATGTGGGACGAAGTGGCCAGGATTCTAGGTCATGTTAGGTCCGTATGGCGATAGCAGAGCAAATGATGCTGGTAACCTCATTGTAGACTTATGCGTGGAAAGGAATCTTCTCCTGACTAACACAATATACCCACATAATGACTTATATTTGTATACATGGAGAAGGAATGATCAAAAGAATGTGATAGATTTAATTTTGATCGATAGTAGGTTAAGCAAATTTTTAATGGTACGCGCGCTTTTAGAAGTTCACTTGGAACTTGGAATGGACCACTATTTGGTATTAAGCCGATATATGTTCAAGGGGTTGCGCCATTGGAAGCAGCGCGTCCCATTCGGAGAGCTTGAAAGGATAAAGTTGCAAGACCTGTTGGTAGTCTGTATGCAAATGAGGTTCGGGAAAAGTTAACTAAAGTTAACCTGCCCGACGTAGACGTGGATGAATTTTGGCAAGTTCTGAAAGAGAGCATGGTGGTTGTAGCAAAAGAGGTATGTGGAAGTATAAAACAGCACAAGTCACGGAATGGAGATGCGTGGTGGGATGACGAAATGAAAGCTGCGATTGAAAGAAAGAAAAAAGCATGGCTAGACTATGTTTCATGTTTGCAAACGAATGATAGTATGACAGATACGAAGAAAAAACTATATCGCTGTTGTAGGAATGCCTCCTAAACCCTAGGGAAAGAAAAGCGTGAAAGAGAACGTCTGAAAGCGGAGGAGAGACTGGCGAACAACTTACAGGCGAACATCAAACTATTCTGGAGGGAGGTGAAGACGACTGGTGGATCTTCGGCAGTCTCCAAAATGAACAAGCTCAAGTCTAGTGATGATGACTTTCTTACGAGCACCGAAAATGAATATTTTGGGGATTCGTATGTCTGTCCGGGTTGTTGCGCGGGCCTCTGTCTCCATAAATGATGCAGTGGCCGGGGCAGCATATACCTATGGAAGAGGTTGCACGGGTGATAAAAGGTACGAAAAACGGAAAGGCTGCGGGATTAGACCAAGTTACGACTGAGATGATCAAATATGGTGGCCCTGCAGTCAAGGAATCTTTTGAGTCCTCTGTAACACCTGCTGGAGGACCGGTAGAGTGCCCGAAGTCTGGCGAGGTGCGGTCATCGTGCCCTTGTATAAAGGCAAAGGTTCGCGTATGGACTGCTATAACTATAGGGCCGTCAGTTTGATCAGCTTAGTATCGAAAGTATATGGAAAAGTCATTGAAATGAGAACTCGAGGAATGTCCGGAGGAATGTTGCGGGAGTCACAAGGGGGTTTTAGGTCAGGAAGAGGATGTGTGGATCAAGTTTTCTTACTTCGCAACATCGTAGACAAGCATCTGGTTGTGGGTCGTAAGATTTTCTGCGGTTTTGTGGATTTGGAGAAAGCGTTTGACATTTTAGTTTTTGGGATTACCCAGTTATGTGATAGATGTGCCTCTGCTGCGTGCTTTTCGGTCCATATACTTGGATTGCAAAGCATGTGTGCGGGTGGCCGGCAGCATATCGCCCTGGCTAAGCAGGGTTGTGTGGTATCAGCTCATCTGTTTATCCCATATCTGGATAAGTGTCTCCAGGGATTGCGGTCATTGAATGTGAGAATAAGAATGAGTGATTTAGTGGTGAACTGTGAACTACTTTTAGGCTCCACTCCATATGAGCTACAATCACTAATCACATGTATGAAAGGTGCCTGTGAGAATATGGGCTAACACATGTACGTGAAGAAAACTAAGGTTTTAATGTTTGAAAGGAAAGTAACCAGAAAGTACGTGAGAATTATGGTCGATGATGTAGCGCTAGAACAAGCGAATGAATTTGTATGTCTTGGTTGTGTGTTTAACAGGGATGGAAGGAACACCGCAGATGTAGAAGGAAGAGTGTGTGCTGGGAACAGAGTGAATGGAACGTTAGGGAAATTGCTTAAAAGCATGGTTTTAAGCCAGGGTACCTGTCTTGCCCCGCTTAATTACGTGCTAGTCCCAACTTTCCTGTATGGAAGTAGGAGTTGTATATGTCATGAAAGTAGAATTAACGCGGTCGAGGTGAGGTTATTGCGAAAAGTGGCGTAACCTTTCGCCGCACCGAGGTCATTTTAGCTGACGCTCTCGGTCCTCCTAGCCATGATAATAATAGTTAAAATGTCAAACACTCTCATATCGGGATGCATCTCTCCCATCGGCGGTAGAACCCAAACCTAGACTAGTCACCAGTCCAGCACTCATAGCAATCCGATGAAGCTGTACTAGACTTCTCTTCGTTTCCACAGCAAAAGTTCAGTTCCGAAAAAAATGGTAGTAGGTAACGAAAAAAACGAGGTAGCCCAGTACAGCGTGCGTCTACGTATAGTACTATAACGGAAGGAACCATGATTAAATAACTATATACTATATGCACAGGTATGCTGCTCTGATTTCGGGGTTATCTCTTCATCGAATGACAACATTGAAAAGCACGTGAACGTGCGCCTGCTGCCCGACTCGTGTGGCGACATCGATGGAAAGCGCATCATCGGAGGACACAAGGCCAGCCTCTACGAGTTCCCGTGGATGGCTCTCATCTCCTATCACACACGTATGTTTCATACATTCTTTTTACGGCTCCGTAGCCAAGTGCCTCCAATAACATATCAAACGGCCAAATGGTCCTGGCTGTTTGGTATGTTATTGGAAATGTATACTCCAACACTTTCTTTATCCGAGTACAATGGAAGCAAAGTTACGAAAGTCATTAAAATCAATAAGATTTAATGCAATAACTTCAAGGTGTTTCATCTAATTTGTAGGTCTCGGTCTCCAATTTCAATGCGGAGGAACAATAATCAACTCAAGGTATATATTAACTGCGGCGCACTGCGTTAAAAACAAGAACATAGCTGGCGTCCGAATTGGCGAATATGATATACACTACCCGACAGACTGTGAAGGCGACGGAGATCGATATATTTGTGAATCACACCTTCAGGTAAAAACCGCCGGTTTCAAGAGCAGCCGGAGCCCATAGACATCCACAGTAATGCTGTTCAAATGCGTTACTGTCCTTCCCTCCTCCTCCTTCTATAATGGGTCATCGGCTACTCATATACCGCACGAATCGCGACAACATGTCTGTCACTATACGCCGGTATCATGCGCGCAAGTGGCACCGCCCTGGTCGTGTCAATTCGGCTGCAATGCCGCAGTACATTACCTCTTGCATGCCTTTAGCTTGATAGGTTGTAAATTATGCAAATTCTATTATTTACAGTCCTGAACGGTAAGCTCCTTGAGCATTGCTTCAAGACATCCACGTCATAACCCATAGACGTCTAATGCAAGGCGAACATTTTCAGGCAACACACTAAACTAATAAGTCTAGAGTCACTAGACTGTTAAAGATAACGCTTTACCGTTAAACTCTATATCAGGTATTCAACAAATGATAGGAATTAATAATTCCACTATGTTCAAGGACATACTCGTAGAAGAGAAAATTATACATGAACAATTTGAGCACTTCCCGTCGGTGATCAATGATATTGCGCTGTTACGTCTGAGGAAGCCCATAAATCTGTCACTTAGTAAGTTCACAATAGACTATTGTTAACATTTAATAAATTTATAACTTAAATGGATTGATCACAGTGAGTTACTTAACACTGCCGTATTTGTACACATTGAAGTCTTAGCCGCTAGAGTGTGGACCGATCACCTGTTGGTCGGTATACTTGTTTAATACATTTATATTTAACACTGCCGTATTTGTACACATTGAAGTCTTAGCCGCTAGAGTGTGGACCGATCACCTGTTGGTGGAAATATAAATGTATTAAACAAGTATACCGAATACTTGTTTAATACATTTATATTTCCTAAAATGGCGGGCCAGAAACTTGGATGTTTTGCAAAATATATTGAGCAGCTACACAACACGGTGTTATGATCATTCGACAACCATCGAAACTCCATTTTGATGTTGTTTTTTCATTTAATTATTGAAAATACAAAATAATAATACTGTATAATAATTTTCAAAGTACCTATCGTCAATTTTTCGTAATAAAAAGTTGCATTTATTTTAAACAAATGTCTACTGCCGGATTTGTTGTACGTCAATGTCAAATAGCCCATATCCTGGAAAGGTTCCGCTAACGGCAGCTTAGTGGCAGCACTGGTGACGGGGTACCCTACAAGTTATAACATGTTACACTTACGACGGTCACGGCCAATTCCAAAGTTCCAATTTCATTCCAGAAATGTGGAAGTGGTTCAAAAAAGCAACCACCTCTCACTCACATCCCTTGGAAAACTGTTAGACGTCCATAAGTGACAAAGTTCTTAAAAGGTAGGTTTTAAGAAACTACTTTTAAGAACTCTGGAGATTCAAAAGAAATAAAGTATTTGTTATTCCTATCCCCTCATCTACTAATTAATTTATCAGATAGAATAACTTTGATTTATTTATTTTTTAGAAAACGCGGGACCGATTTGTTTACCTATAACATCCAACCTGAGAAATGTACCTTTAAACGGTAAGAAAGCCACTGTGGCCGGATGGGGGCTTACGGAGAACAATGAAGAGTCCTCTGTATTATTGAAAGTCGATATTCCCATACTGTCTAAGAGTCAATGCAGTTTATCTAACAGTGGGTAAGCGTAAAAGAGTATGTCATGCACGATTTTATTTTTTTACTATGAGGTTCTTTTTTTTTTATTCCGATGCGGTGGCGCGATGAGCTCGGAAGGTTCAAAATAGACTGGACGAAGCTGGCACAAGATAGAGAAGTATGAAAGGACTTGGGGGAGAGCTTTGCGCAGCAGTGGGACAATATAGGATAGAAAAAAGAACTGTACTATTGCTATAACAGATATACAAAAAGAAATATAGAAATAATATTTGCGAAAAAATTTTACCAATCTGGTATCAATCAGCAGTTTAAACGTTTAAATCTTTCGTGCGCGTACCAGTGACATGACGTCACAAGTATTTAGTCCACGAAAGCTGACTTACCGTATAAAAAACGATATATCGATGCTTTAATGTTATTTTATACGTTATTTTTAAATAGTAAAGATTGATATTTACCATAGATGTCAACTTATACAAATATTGAATATCGAAGTTATCGATATTCGATCTAAAAATTGTTTTTTTAGATCGAAGTTCCAAGGGTTCCTATATTGTATTATGAACCCCACAACACGCTGTAGTATCAGCTGGCTAGGAATCTTGAAAATGAATTAGTGTAGTCTGGGTCTAAGCTACTAGCGTGGTAAAACAATTCCTATTTCGAAAAATCCAGAATTTTTCACCGGCCATTTGTGTTTTGCTGTGCTTGTATTTGTGATTAAGCGAACTAAATTGCTAATTGATTGTTATGATTGATTTCTTCAGATATATAACCTCACTGGACTGCAGCCGAACTGGGCTGGCACGACCGGGCCAGTAAGCATCTCTCGCTCACATGACACCGCCGTAAAATGACCACTTCGGTGTCGGGGTTCGTAGGCCGATGACCTCCCTAATGGATATAGCAAGGAGCAGGTTGTGGGATTAATAGTTCGTGGCGGATAAATAATTAAATAATATATAGTTAAATAATAAAATGTATATTAACTTGTGTTTATTTGGTTGCATGACAGCTCCGTGCCGACTGATTTACGTACATTAAACTCTTCCTGACGCCAGCACTAAATACCTGTGTGTCCCCTTGTCAGGTTATTCAATTCGAATGATCTATATTTATTACAAATGAAAATCCCAAAAAGCTGTCTGTCAGTATGTGATCGATTTTCTCGTAATCTACTGAACGGATTTTAATGCGGTTTTCACCAAAGGATAAAGCGAATCCCGAGGAAGTTTCAAGTGTATAATTCAAACGGCCCCTGTTATTCACGGGCAAAGTAGTGGCGGATCTCTAGCATTAGTATAAATTAACTCTTTATTTTGTTTTGTAGAGAAGGTTCACAAAGGGAGTTCTGCGCTGGAACGGTGAACAAAGACTCCTGTGACGGCGACTCCGGAGGTCCGCTGATGCTGGAGAGCATGTACGTTCCCTACAATACGCCCAGAATCATTCAGTACGGTATAGTTTCCCGTGGTCCCAAAAAGTGTGGCTCTCATCAGCCAGGAATCTACACCGACGTCACCAAGTTTATGGACTGGATCTTGGACAATATCAGGGAGTGATAGTCAAAAGTACCCGTAAATGTGTGCTACAATCATCGATTTACAAAAATACAAGATATATGATTTCAAACTGAACTGTCATTGTAAAGCATCCGTCATTGTACATAAATATTTTTTAACGTATATGAATTTAAGTTGCTTTTACAATGCAGATTCTATTTAAAAATATGCAAAGTTTCTACATTGAAAAGCCAACCATACTCGCATGTGTTTAAGATGTTTTTACAAAGTGCATAATTCGACAGTTGCACATGTTTTATGCGGACGGTTTCGAGACGCTCCCTGTCTGTGTTTTCCTAAATCATTTCCTGCGATCTGATAATTTTAATATTTTGTTATAATTGTAAAAATTAAAATATGTTTAAATGTGATTTGATTTGAAGTTATTTACAATACGATGTTGTCCTACACGAATTTCAGGTACGCCGGCCGACTCAGTAGGGACTAGCCTACTGCGCGGGACATGCTACATACATCGACTGTGTGCAGCCCCAATTGGACTCTGTGTTCCTCGCTCACATGATACCGGCGTAAAGTGACATCTTCGGTGTTGCATTTCGTGCGGTTTTTGAGAGTGATCGTCCGGGGAGAAAAGGAGAACAAAGCACCGGCATAGTAATTATGCGGATGTTAATTGGCGTCGGTTAGCCATAGAAAGGCTCCGATTTCTCGTTTGACCCTGTCATTCAAGGGCACCGCTAGTATTTATTATAAAACAAATGTGAGTAGTTTATAGGTGCTAGTCTGTAAAGGCTCCGATTATTTTATCGCTACAGATTCCTTCTCGATGATGATGGTGATTGATTCGAGACGTACTGGTGCCGGCTTCGTGTTATACCCCGCAGCCGTAGACACCTTGTGCCACCAGCCACATTAACATTACGTAGAGGACACATTTAACAATGATAATAACATCTGTGGACTTTCAGTCCTGTGGTAAGTGCCCTAAGGACTTGTGTTACGGGCACTGGACAACGGAAATGTTTAACATTTTCATGAATTTAAGATATCTTATAGATTTAAGATTTTTACTATACATGTAATACACATGTATTACACATGTGACCTAGGCGGGATTCAAACCCGCGACCTCTGGAGTGACATACGGTCTAACCATCAACCGAGCCGGCTGGTCGTCAGTTGATTATTTTTATGCCATAAATAATATTTATTGTCATGGTCATGTTTCCGAGGCCGAAAGTAAAATTAATTATTTTTGTAAATTAATTGATTTTGATGCCTTAAATTATATATTATAAGTCATTAAAATAAAGCGACTAGCCCGTGACCATGGTTGTTGTAAAACTTCTGAAACGTCGGGCTATATTAATAATTAAATAAGTAAAAGTAATTTTATTGTAATTAATTAATTTTGCCATGTTGCGCGTGCGGAGCCGTGACGGACTGCTAGTTTATATAATAAAACATTTTTTTCCTTTAACCAGACTCTGTGCCCGCTAAATTTTCCCGCGTGGACTACAAATAAACCACGATTATAAGTTAGTATTTTTACATTATTTTAGCACGTAAGCGAAAACATTGCTAGGTTTTGTCAAAATCTGTTCAGTAGCTTTTGCGTGATTGAGTAACAAACATCCATACATATATCTAAACTTTAATTTCAATGACGAGTATATTTCCTGTAATATAAAAAGTAAATAAAACAAACATACAGACAAACTATCACAGTAATATAAATGGGATAAGAGGGTAGAACAAAGTCAAAACCAAATTATTCGTCAGATACGTGTACCGCGGCCCGCAGGTCACAGATAATCTGTATGTCGTAGTCGTATCCTATAATTCGCCTTATAACATTATGGCTAGCCATTTTCTAAAACAGGGCAGTTTTATCTTGTGGCGACCCAATGATTAGCCAGATTGTCATTGCAAGACGTTCTTCAATATGACGTCTGAAGTTTAGTCTCATTGAATATCTTGATTTTAGTCAGTGGTATTGATCCATACAATTATGAAATTAGGCCAAGTGTATTGAGTCAAAATAAAAAATAACCCAACCACGAATGTTAAGGCTGGACCATAGTTCCTGAGTACATATATATGGGTACATTTGTTTATTTCTCTGTATTCGTTAAAATTATGAACTAGCGTCTCCGCGATCGTTAAAATTATGAACTAAAACGTGACAAAAAAAGAGGCGGATAATGATCCAGTTTAATTCAATAAAGCTAGCTTTATTGAATAATGTATAACGTCGAACACTTTCTGATGGAATTTCGCTCAGAAGTATTTAATCCGGCTAATGATTGTCCGGTCACAGAACAAAACGGTCCTCTTTTTAATATGGCGAACCGTAATGAAATACGGCGATTTAGTCAATCGGACTGCGACATTTACACAATATATCAGCAACTACAGTTGTAACGGAACGACTGCACACTGAACCTGTTATTAAACAAACCTCTTATCATTTTCCTGGTGGGGTTTGCCAAGGACCAAGAACTGGAAATTGTGGTTTTCAATGACTCACTCAACGATGTCTCGTGTATAGAACACAAAAAAGAACCCATAAGTTATGTATATTTATGAGTTATTAGTTTTTTTTTTATTATAGCTACACATAAAACTTATGTTCGTTCAATTTATAATAATTTTTATGTATAAATGGGAAAGGTTTAGAGGGAGGACATGGTGGTTAAGTAATACAGAGTATAACGAAAGTTTTTAGAACGAATCGATTAGTTCTAACATAACATATAACAATCAGGATATATAGTAAATCGCAGACGCCCAATTGTTCAAATACCAATTACTCAAACTCTCTCTCTCTGATATTGATGAATAAAAAATGTGACCTAATAGAATATCGATGGACCCCTAAAATAGTTTAAGACTAAATTGGCTGTATATGAAGTAGAAAACTCACTGTAAAAAACATAAGCTAATGCATTAAACGGCTCCATTGTCTTTGACAAATTGATTGTATTTAATGAAATCAGCAATAATAATTGCTATTTATTAAGCACTTTATGACGAGGAGTTCATGTGGCTTCACAAGTCCGCCAAAAGAACAGCTCTAGCCAAAAAATTCTCTAGCCAATAGTTCGCTTGGCGTAATTTCAGTAAGGACCAATTGGTAAAACCTCCTGACCAACTTAAGACAAACTAGGTTCACTGTACTAGATGCAGAATTTCCATTGTTGGTCCGTAAACTGAAAGGACTCCCGTAACAGTTTCTCATATTAATGTCGCGTCTCTCAACATGCGGTCACTACACTGTGCTATGTTCGTAGCGACAAAAATGGGTTGGCAAATGATATTTGTATATCATCCCATGTTTGTCAAGTTCGATGACCATCTCTCGTACCCTTCAAGAAAGAACTTAGGCACATATTCAATTCGCACACTTTGTATACTTGTATAGGGCGACAATAGCAACGACAACGTTTCTTGACGCCAGTTCCCCATTAGGATAGGCCGAGCGTAGATATGATAGTGTTAATGTCTTAAGTTTACGCGAATGTTACTCATTACAATAAAACTACTACTACGGACTTAATCGCAGTTTATTGATTTATTTAACCAGTCCGACGTTTCAGAAGCTTTACAACAACCATGGCCACGGGTGGACTGTTTATTGTAATGATATGATAGTAGATAGATGGATAGATATTTATATCTCATCACATATCATGGTATATCAACTGTGCCTCGGGCCTAGTCAGTCATACGGTATACAGAAACCATAGCCATACTGATCGGTATCTAAACGGCAATTCTCATCACCATCCAACACAGTTGCCTACCGCGGGTAAATCTTTGTTTCATAGAGCACGAGGCATCTGTGACAAGCAACACCTTTTTTTTTGACGCGGGAACGTGACAAGCAACACCTGGATACTCGAACTTCATATTTTTAATAGTCTTTTTACGACTACGAACATCCACATAATTACTAATGTGAAGTGTTGCCCTCCTTTGCCTCCATGGGCCACCGAGTACTCATAAACCGCACGAAACGCGATACTGAAGTTATTACTTTATGGCGATATTATGTGAGCGAGAGGCACCTCCACGATCGTGCCGGCACAGAAGTCGAGTGGAACCAGCCACCGTAGAGCGCTTATCTGCAATATTCCCAAATTTAAAAGGGGTCATTGACAAAATTGGATATATTCTCAAGCGAGCTTCAATAAAAACTTATTTTATGCCGCCAAAGAAGGTAGTCAGTTCTTACCATCAGTGAAATGCCATATACCTCTGCAAGATGCAGAGGGATATGGCATTTCATTGATTTATGTTATATATAAGAGGCAAAGTAAAATATCTAAAAAAAACTCGCGTTAGAGAACATACAGCTGATATAAAACACCGACGGGTTACAAAATCTGTAGTCTGTGAGCATGCTGAAGTTGGCCCCTACCATTACACTAGATTTGATAAAGCGCAAATCCTCACTAGGAAACACCGATTCCTTCCAAGGATGATCCGTGAGGCCATTGAAATTAAAAAACATCAAAATTTCAATACAGAAGGTGGCTTCTTCTGCTAGGGACCTAGTGGTAAACATAATCAAATCAAAAACTAAACATAACACCTAAATACAGCAAGATAAAATAAGTACTGTTTGCGTTAACCGAAACAACTAAACGATTATAATTCTTCTGGTACTTTTATTATGACATCAGGACATCTGCCATCTCAGTCCACCCGTGATTTTGGTTGCTATACAGCTTCTGAAATGTCGGGCCAATTAAATAAATAATTAAATAGTCTTATTGTAATCAGTTAGTAGATAGACCTGGTTGCTATTTTTCATAATTTTCGTACGACAGATGTTTGTTTTTCCGTCTAATAATTTGCTCTATTACACGATTTGTTTATTTTTTCTAACAAAGCAAGCAAATAAGGAAAATATTTCGATCCGTACACTAGTTTTTATCGTGTTTTGTAAATTGAGGACGGCCATGTGTTTGAGAAGAGTACAAAATTAGGTATTTGAATAATACTTGACTTTGTAATATTCTTTTCGTTGTATTATATAAATCGTTTTGTATAAATGTGGTTCTTGGGTTGTCGTCATATCGGCACTAATGACAATCAATGTACGTATTAATTAATATACGTAAAGTGAGACTCCCATCACTCTTTTGATGAATTGCGAGAATTTAATAGTAAAATATGCATTATGATGATTTAGTTATTTCAATTAAATAAATGGCAGTGCCGTCTACGGTACACACATACAATCACTTGTGTAACACCTCCGACAGACAATACAACTGAAAGAAACTTAGATAAAGTAAGGTAAGATATATTTTATACTAAAGGTTTTTTTTTACGGGAGAGGAGGAAAATCAAAAAAAAGGATTTTTACCCACTAAAAACCTCATCTCACTGTAAGTATTCAGCGCCACGGAACAGCGTTAACATTACTTCATGATGCTGGTACTCCTCCTAACCGCTAGACTCTAAACGGTTACCCCTCTAATCTTTCTTCTTCCTTCTTTGCAATAGGGATCTCTCTTACATACCCCGACATTGCTGTCCAGTTGCCGTTCGACAACAACATCCAGGGAACGACGTCGTTCGGACTTTAACCTTCCCGCTCTGCCAACGCACCCTTATTTCACACCAACATTGACAGTCAAAAAGGTATGCTCGGCGGAGTCCGTATCACCCGGACATTACACACAATCCGGAACGCTACGGATCCCCATACGGTACAAATAAGCATTGAACTGTCCGTGTCCAGTTAAGAACTGTGTGAGGTGGTATTCTAGCTCTCCATGCTGTCCCAAAACCCAGTCTCTAACTCCACCAAGAAGTCTATAAGTCCAGCGGCCGGTCTCCGCAGATTCCTAGCGCTCCTGCCAGAGTGCAAAGGTCTTCTCGCGTTCTCGGGTCCTGGTTTGGGACAAAGGTCTTTCACCAGCCCTCCGAGCATCACAGACACGCCTTCTTTCGGCACCCAAGAGGTCAATTGGAATCGTACCCGATACAACAAGCGCAGCCGCTTCTGAGACCGTTCGATAGGCACATGCTAGTCTCCGTGCACACCTACGTTGTATAGATGAAAGTCGCTTCTGTTGCTTTTTATTTGGAGTGCCTCACCTCAGACCTCTACTCCGTAGTGCATGATAGAGTTTGCGACACTCATACGAATACGCCTGCGGCTGCTCCTTGGTCCCCCGACATTCGGCATAAGCCGAAAAAGTGTGGCCACCATCGTTGCCGCTTTTGTGGCCACACTGTCGATCTGTCCACGGAAAGTCAGTTTCGCGTCAATCGTCATACCAAGATATTTCAGGGAACCACGGCTCTCTATGTGTTGATCTACGATACGAGCTCGGAGAGGATTCGAGAACCTTCTCTGTGCTGTGAGTACCACCATCTCAGTCTTCGCAGTAACTAATGTCAAACCGTCTTAATTTAGCTATGCGTTGATTTTGGCCGCGACGAGGCTAGCCCTTGCCTACCCTTCCCTATAGCTAAGCGTAAGGATCAACGCCACAGCGTCATCAACATAACCCTCCAGCAATACCTCATTTGGTTAATCCTGGAGCAGAAGTGCATCGTAGAGAACGATCCAAAGCTCAGGTTCAAGTACGGAACCTTGAGCTGCTCCTCCACTGAGCCTCTTTGTTACCTCCCCCGTAGTAGTCTCATATTAAGAAGAGATCACATAAGTAATCACTTAAAACACGCATGAGATATTCCGATAGACCAAATTTCCGGAGGGCTTCCAATATATCCGACCACCTTGCGGAATTACAAGCACTATTGACGTCAAACGTCACCATTATACACACTGGTCGATTCCGATGGTTGCCCGACCAGGCTTGTTTAGCAAAGGAGAGCGCCTCGGAAATCGTACCTACTGTATTGCAACCCTAAAACGTCTTGATTTTGAGCTTGATTTTGAGCACCTCCTGCATCGATCACTTCGTTCCTCAGCCGGTTCCTAATAAGGCCCTCGACCTTTTTTCCTGTGACGACTAACATGCACAGTGGTCTGTAAGATAAGTGTGTATAGGGCGGACGTTTACCCATATTTAAAAAGACCAACCTTTGCAGTTTCCATCTTTACGGAAAGGCTCCAGGCGAGATAAAGGCATTGTATTGTTGTGTCCAGTAGTTGCTTTTCGTGCTTTTTAATAAGGACTGTATATACCCCGGCGGGAATACCATCATTATTTGCAACTTCCCGTAGTTCGGCGAATGAGAAAAGTGGATACTCTTCAACAGATGCCATACTCTGAGCATGAAACAGAGTCTGGACTATTTCCACCATCGCATCATTCTTTTGCAGCCAGGTGTCTCTCTTTCGTGCCCTCAACGCTTTTCTACGAAGTCGCAAACACTCAGCCCTAAGCTGTACAATCTCAGCCGTCCACCAGTAAACTGGTTTCCCTCGTGAAACTGCGGAATGACGAGACATTGCCGCATCACACCCTGCAACAATAAGTTCCATCGTACGACCATCAAGCATATCCACGTGGTTAAACGATACTGCAGGAACTTCCGGGAGAGCAGCTAGTATTTCTGAAACTGTTTTTATGAAAACATCCTCATCTAGATACGACACCTTCCATCCTTTCGGCTTTATCCATCGTTCTGGTATTGTGGTGGACCCTCCTTCTCTACTGTGCACTGAAGACGTAATGTATTGGTGATCACTGGCCGTGTCTGTGATTACCATTCACGCCGACTTCGTAAAGAAGGTGTATTTTTCTTATTAATAATGACATGGTCGAGACTTGCCAGCACGAACTTAGGTCTATTCCCCGTACGTCGCTGTATGCCTTACCGCATTCGACGGATTTTGCATTAAAGTCTCCCCCTACCATAAACTATTCACTCGAGTTTGTAAACCCTGTTTCGGAAGACAGCAATAGGCTCGTTGGGAGTGAAATAGCACGGCACAAAAGTAACTTCCGGTGTTACCATCCATACTATGCCATCCCGCAATCCACTATCCCTAACGGAAAAGGCGACTTTGGTCCGGAAGCCATATTGCCACCGTGCCGGTTCGGTCACAGAGTCAATTTGGTACGGGCATAGAGTCATACTGCTCTGATACCAGAATAATATCCGCTCTGTAAGTACGATTCCATTCGAGAAGCAGACCACGGGCCAGCCTACATCGTTGAAGGTTTACCTATAGTACCTTAGCCATTTTTGTTATGCAGTACCTCCCGAGATAACGTGCACCGCCCAGAACCAGTCACATGATCAGAGGCTCGCTCGTTGCCAGCCTTTGCACATAGATGACAGTTCGGACATATCCTAGACTGGTGACCATCCCCCCCACACCTATAACAGCAACGAATCCTGTCCTCTTCCACCCTACAAGAGCCTGCATAGGCTGCAAGTCGCTCCCTACGGCGTATTCGACCGCTCTACCAACCGATCTTAACTTTTCCTAAGGCCTCCAATGCCTAATGGTCGCGTGTCCAGTCTCAATAAAGGCGCGTACACTACCCCACTTATTAGGTTTTGTGATGGTCACTTTTAGCCTGTCGACGCTCTCATCAGTGGCTCCTTTTACAGTCGTCTCGACCTCTTCTACTGTGGTGGCAGCATCCAGTCCATCTATATGTTTACAGTACAGGTAGGAACGCGATGGCGTACTACCACGTCACCTCCAGCAGCACCGGTGATTTTGTTTCCAAGTGTCAAGCGACCTTTGACAGGTCCCTCAAATTTAATAAGAACCACCTTTTCTGGCTGTCTTCACGGCCTTAACTCCTAAGCCCAAATCTTCCGGACTAAGCCTCTGCCGCAGAGATCTGAGAGCTCCACTGTAAGATCTACTGACCGCATCCGATCGTTTTAGCCTTTTTAGCTTCTGTTACACTTTCCCTAGTCCTGGTCCAGTGATCCTTGGCCCAGGTTCAGTTGATTGCGTTACGGTCGCAACACCCACAGCCTTTCCCTTCTTTTTCTTTCTCTTCTTCCTCTTATTTCTTTCCACTAATATAAATGGTTCTTCTTCTGGATTGTGTTGTTATTCTTCTACTAGTTGCGTCTGTTGCTCTGTAACAGTTTCTCCCCATTTTCTTACTTCTGTACATTTACTTTTCCTTTGTGATGTGACAAATGTTAAACTTCCGTCTGGTCCTTCGTAAATATGTTCTTCTGGACCTTGTGGCGGGCTGACTGCGGGTCTCTTTTTAATTTCCTTTACAGGTATGGCTCGTTTCTGTAGTAGGAGAGCCTCGCGTTGTTCTATCTTGTTAATCAGCGCTTGTCTTTTCAGTCTTTCAGTATGTGCAAGTTCTCGTTGGTTCTTCTTCCACGTCTTCCTGTGGACTAACATTTCAAGGAGAAGCGTCTGCGCTTCTCTAACCCCCTTCGTCACTTCTGTTGGTACTGTACGCTTTGACTTATTTGTGGTTAACGTTTCTTTAATGAGCTCTTTGAGCTCTTCCAATAGCGTATCTTCTTTTGCTATAGCATCATGACGGCTCACTAACAATTTCTTTGTTTGTAACCCAGCTAGTTCACTGACCGTCTCCATACTTTCTACTTCATTTAAGTTTAAGCTTAATTGCTCCACCTTGTTCCCACGAGTATGCTCGGAATTAAAAGTCCGCCACCACAGAAACGGCATGTGGCGGTAAGACAACTTAAATATAATGGCCACTCCATTGCTCCAAGGGAAATCGTTTGGGACAGCACATTACGCCCTGCTAAATGGGACACGATTTTCTTTACACTGCAACTTGGGCGAGATAGTTTTTAAAGAGATCTAAACTTCCCCTTTCACTGATTGTACTAGCGTTTAAAGCAATAGTGGGCGGTGGGGTCGTCACAGCCCTCGCCAATACTACCTTTATACTGAAAGTACTAGTACTAGTAGTAGTAGTCGTCGCAAAAATAATGAACTTCTGTCCGACACAAGAACTGACCTTTTAATTATTTTCTTAAGAAAAGGATATATGTGTTACTTGAAATCGAACTTCGATGGGCAATCACTACTAAGAATTTTTATTTTATTAATCTATCCTACCATAACTTAATATATATTAAGGCTAAAAAGGATCGAACCCACCAGAAAAGATTCAGGAAGGAAAATTACTGCGGATACTAAGTACCAAAGGAACTAAACATTAAAGTTATTTAAAAGACAGAATGTACATTAATTGAAATTTATAATGAAATTGATGGAACTGTACAAGAATTATTTTCCCCAGGGAAGTGTTTTGGGCCCACTTCTGTTTTCGGCTTATGTAAATGAGCTTCCTAAAGCAGATGACTATCTATGCGCTATGTTTGCCGACGAAATTACAATTTTAATTTCTAGAGAAAATAAAGATAGTTGTGAGTTTGAAAATGAAATAAATAAAACACTGAAGGATGTAGTTGATTGTTTGTTTGAGTTTGAGTTGTTGAGTTTGAGCTTGTTAAGTTTGAGATATCTATTGATTGCGTTTAACGATTAACATTCTAAATTCTTATTTTATAGCATAATACTGTTGTTAATAAGCACTGTAGCAATACGATTTTAATGTTTGTAGTTTTCGCTTTATATTTTTGAGATTATTGGTATCTGAAAATTTTCATTGTATGCCTATTATGGTGACTGTTGAGACAAAATTATTGTACATTATCAATCTTGTAACACAGTGAAAGCAATAAATTATTCTGATTCTGAAACGGATTAGGATGAGATTTGTCACAAATATACATGACAATCTGGAATGACATTAAAATATTTTTTATCAGGAAAGAAATTAACAGTCGTTTTGCTATATATTTTATTGACTTTACTGTATCAAATAATACTTTGGGCGTATAACAACATTAATAACATTATCTAAAGAGTCCGGCCATCTGCGCCGAATATGTAAAATTTACAAGTGCGGCGCAGACACAGACGCACCTTCTGTCTCACATTCCCCTATTTCGATAAGATGACAGTCCGACAAGACGGGAGGGAAATTGGGCACAGCACCGATGGCTTAAAGTGCTACCTGCTGACTGTTATTAATAAATGCTAAATAACGTTGTCTGCTTGTTGTGCTGTTATTGCTACCACGAACACCCGGCAGTCAATCACATATTTCATCCTAAAATCATCAATTATAAACCAGTCGCTTATTATGCTGAGGACCTTATGACAAAGAGAATTACGACTACTTTATACCAGACAGGCTATTATAAATGTAATTAAGCACTTGCCTACGTAAGCTGGGATAATTTGAACTGCCGAAGGTTTTTCTGAGATCGTCATTGTCAATTAGTTAAAATATGCGCAGTCGACAATAAAAGTAAAATGAAATACCGACTACATTTGCCATGGATATATCTATAGTGTTAGATCATTTTATTGCGTAAATTATAGCATGGTCTGTCGCTGGTCTATGAACAGTTGATATTAAATGCATCTTCCTTAATAAATGTGTTGTAAAACACCATCATAATATACAATATAACAAGTTATTGAGACTATTTTTAATTTGTTTATCTGTCTGACCAGTTCGCGGGTGACGCTCCAGCGCATTGGAGGTGTGCTATAGACATCAAAATGTTAAAATCTCTACTGATTTGTATATTTCTATGTGTAAATCATCTACAAGCAAGTAGGTACCATTTAATATTTATACTTTACACAAATAAAATATATTATCATTAATATTTTTGAATAATGCACTGAACCTATCTTGCGGTCAAGTTTTTTCTTTTTTGTGTTGATACGAAAAGTCATCAGAGTTTATATCTATACTGTGTGAATCCAATGTATTGTAGACACTGGTTTCTGCCCGCGCATCTATCGCATGGATTACACACAAAACCACGCGCAGATCAGTAGCTTATGTATTATGCTATTTTTGTATATAATTAAAGATAACATTCTCTAGTTCTGAACCTTTTGTTCAAAACTTGACACTTGCGTGTGAGTGTCAACCATCCATGTAAACTAATATTTATAAATTTGGACAAACCCTAATTTTAATAAAAATTACCACCAAGTCACACATATGGGGCTGCTCCGTTATTTAAAATTATAAAAAGAATAAAGATTTGAAGAACACTCTTCGAGTTTTGAACAAGTTTCCTCAAGCGAAACGTTGATATTTACATACATGTGTGCGTGTGCGTGTGCGTGTACACGTACTATTGCTGTTCGTTAGTGTGCCGTATACTGATCTCTGATCTGGCCATTTGCCTGATAACGTATCTTAGTCATTTACCGGCAGATCAAGTCACAGCATAATTAAGTTTAACTTAAGTTTACAGGCATTTTTAAGAGCAAGGCATGCTCTGAAGAGAAAATTGTGTAAGCTTCGCTTCTAAACATGTGAAACAGAGGGTTAACGCTTCGTACGAAGGTCCGTTACATTTGAAGTGTGATATAACTTTATTTTTGAGCTTTTGTTTAAAAATAAAGGCACACATGTTTCAGAGTTAATGAAATTATACGCATAAGGGGTTGGAATGAGGGTTGAAACTTTGTATGGAAATGTGTAATTTTAGAAGTTACAAACGTATGAGTTAAAACTTTATCATTAAGCTACTGCTTGAGAACCTTCTTACCTTCTTATTCCTTATAGTGTGGTTAACGGGCAAACAGGCTGTAAATTCTTTTTATAGAGTGGGGAGCCAATGGAAATCCTGGCCTTTTTACAACTACC
The DNA here is from genome assembly GCA_017140195.1 of Eumaeus atala. Lineage (NCBI taxonomy): Eukaryota > Metazoa > Arthropoda > Insecta > Lepidoptera > Lycaenidae > Eumaeus > Eumaeus atala. The sequence goes on from JAFELO010001139.1 coordinate 53,140, forward strand.
GACGCCCATGAACATCCACATATTTACAATGTCGATGCTTTGCTATCCATTTCCCCCCTCCCAAAGGGCCACCGGCCACTCACAAACCGCACGAAACGCGACACTGAAGATGTCACTTTACGCCTGCATCGAGTGAGCGAGAGCTACTTCCCCGGTCCCCGGCATAGGAGGATGTAGCGCCATGCACGTTGCATGCGTCATGCACCGTGCATGGCGCTATCTCCTCCTGAGCAGCATGGCACTGCGTCTTCCTGAAATAAATATAATATATTATTTGAATTTGTATTTTTGCAGGAGAATGTGGCGATGATTGTGTGCTGTACACCTCCTGCTCAAACGCGGTGGAACTCGCCCAGAGCCAGAAAAACCCCGAAACATTTAAAAGTTCCTTCTGTGGCTACGACTACACAGGAAACAAAAAGTCTCCCAAGGTAAATATACAAACAGGTCCCAGGACGTTTATTGCACGATAGTGTACTAGCGATTCACCCGACTTCGCCTGCTAGTTACGCCGCCCGCTACCTACGTAGGGACACTAAAACGTTAACATTGTTTATTTTATGTTATATTATCGTACGGATCGGCCCATTGGTGAGAACCTCACGAAAATCCGTTTAGTACATTTTTAACAAAATCGATCACATACAGACAGGCAGATTTCAGGATATTGTTTTAAACACGTATAGATGTAACAATATAATATAATATCTGTGGACTTCACACCACGTTAGTCCAGTCCTGTGGTGAGTACCGTAAAGACTTGTGCTACAACGGATATATATTTAAGATTTTTTATTATGGAAATATATAATACATATATAAACACCCATAACCTGGGCGGAATTCGAACCCGCAACCTCTGGCGTAACACGCGGATTAACCGCCGCGCCACCAACTGATCCAGCCGGTCGCCAATGGTGGAGTTACATTTGTTTGGATGTACTCTTAAACCGCTTCCACGTGTGTCTGTCTATAGCAGTGTATAGTATAGTAGAGTCGGAAGCAGCAGTGTCAGGCTGTATTGGAGTTTGTTGAAGCGCGGCCGGTAACATGTCGCCAACGCAGAGTGTTGTTATGTATCTTACGCTGAGTTTCCGGAGGTGTTGGCTTTTGCGACTACCGACGCCCATGAACATCAACATAATTACTATGCCGATGGATCGCCCTCCTTAAAATGGCCACCGGCTACTCACGAAGCGCACGAAACGCGACGTAATACATAATATAAATTATATAATGAATGTGTCTATCTAACATCTTAAGGTCAGTCTTATTGTAATCCTATATAATTCATATGTTGCGCGTGTCATCGCTCTGGACTTTATCTGTTGAGATATTTGTATCTCGGAATAATGAAATGGGTGTTTGTGGACTAACCGCACCACGGTAGTATAGCACCGTGATAAGTGCCGCGGATACTATAAGGACGTATTTTAAAAATACGTACTCAACACCAAAACACAATACTTAAGTTTTTGATAAGACCCGAAGTGATTCATGACGTTTACATATTCACGACACAGTCCAGTAATTACCGAGATAAGCGCGTCCAATCAAATAAACAAACTTTTCAGCTTTATAATATTAGTGAAGCTACCTTAATAAATGTTATTATATATATTATGTATCAATCATAATAAAACTATATATCGTGTTCAAACAGTGAGTGATCAATGCAACAGACCAGCAGTGGTCTGCTGTATTATTACCTCAACAACGTACAAATTACAAACACCTCGATTAATAACAAAATATCTGAAACCTGTTTTATAAATAAACCTCAACCGATGTTCGCCAAAAATTAATTTCCTTGTAACTTGTAACAGAATATTTCTTTCATCGAATGTTTATAAGATATAACAGACATCTACCTCATTATAAATTACACAATATCTTTAACAACTACTGGCTGTACCCGGCGCGCGTTGCCAACAACTAAAATAAATTTAAGAAAGAATAATTTTAAAGAAAAATGAAAAAAAAAATATTCCTCCGTTCAAAAATACATAAATATGTATACCAATTTCCATAATAATCGATACTGTACTTTTGAGTTCATCGATGACATACAGACAGACATTTATAAATGCCATATCTAGTTCAAGGCAGGTTCAAACCCAGATCGTGATGTCTCCAATTCGAGTTCCGGGACGGACCTGAGAGTGTTATGATTTGTTATTGCCATTTTAAAGTTATATTAACACCGGGAAGCGAGCGACACTCCCGATCGCCTCGGCCTGCTACAGTGAACTGTAAGTGTGTGAACACATGTATGTAGGACACCCTAAAAGTTGTCTCAAAACCTACATATGGTAGCGTCTACGCCACTATTAAATTTGAAGGTCAAGGGTCACAAAAATCGGTTATTGTGCCTTTTTTGTAAATGTCTCATTTCCTGTGGGCTTTTTTACTATTTGTGTTTATTGTCAATATTGTGGAATAGGTCAACCGGCGCCTCCAGTCGAAAACGAGCCATATATAGTTAATCAATGATTATAAATTACGTATTTGTAAATTTTTCTTCATGCATTAAATATATATCCACTCAATAACCAAGCCAGCTAAATGACGGGACTAAGCTTGAATAACTGGACTAAATACGACAATGAGGGAATAGAGCGGGAAACTTTGAATGCATTGCCCTTGTTGGCAAGGAACGAAGATTTCATTAGCTTCTTCAAATCGAATGTTCTGATTCCCAACCAGGCAATAATGATGACAAATCATGATTTGGCATTTGTGCAGTGGCGATCAAGTTGCGAAACAATATGTTTTTAAATACACTATTAAACCTTATTAAAAACTAATGTTTATGTCACAGTCGGATCGCCTAAATCACCGTATTTCATTACGGCTAGCTATTTTCAAAAACGGGGCGCTTTTATTTTGTGGCGGGCCAACGATTAGCTGGATCGAGTACAGCCGAGTAGTAGTAGAGTACACGATATTCAATAAAGCTAGCATTATTAAAATAAAGTATTAAGGAAGCATCAATGGCGTCAATTGTACTTTATAATTTTAACTGTAATTTTAAACAGATATGTATGTATCAGGTTAAGGCGGGAGCGTAGCTCCTGACTGAGCTTTCACGGTTAGGTTATCGTTTTATTTGCACACAAAAACGTTGGCATAATTTCATACTTGTATCGATCATTGCCTAAAATCAAGAGATTCCATGAGGCTAAATGTCAGCCACCATATTGAATAACGTCTCGCAATGACAATCCAGCTAATCGTCAGCCCCGCGCCAAAAAAACGGCCCTGTTTTTGAAAGTGGCTAGCCGTAATGGTATACGGCGATTTGTACAATACAACTGCGACATATATAACTCCCTTCTTTACAAATTCTTGTGCCGCTGATAGATCCGCGACATCTTCCGATTTTCATCCATGGATGCGATTCCCTAGGAATGTTTTAGTGTTTAATTTGTTAAGGTTTCACATTCACAACTTATTCACAACTATCCAAGGGCGAAGTCAGGGCTAGTCACAGATGATGATTGCTACAGACTAAAAATCATTTATAGATAAACCGAAACAATATATAAAAACGACTTAGTAGGCGGGCCTTATTAAATTTCCCATTATATGTTTCAAACAACATCTACGAATAATTTAGCGATAAAACAGTTACGTAAGGTTTTGTTTTATCTGCTTATGTTATTCCGAGGTGTAATTATTAACTACATGAGGGAAAATTATGTCACATTATTATCATCATCAGTAGTTTACCGTCTCTATACTGTCTTAACAAACTCTGAAACGGTCGATCCCACACTACTCTCGTCATATCCCGACCGGATTATTGTTCGACCGACATTTCGTATTTCAATGCCTCAGAAAGACACAGATCGCAAAGTAGTGAATTATTAGAATTTTTCAAATACAAGCACCAAGCCTGAGTCAGGAAATAGCGGTGTTACACCCCATGACTACAGAGCACCGTAAGTCCTACGCCTCATATCTCTCCGGTCGTGGCGAATGAATTTCTATGAAGAAGTACCAATGCACGCCATCGCCTGTATCATATGCTTTTGTCTACAGGTGTGCTGCTCGGATTTCAACCTCGGCGAGCGCTTTGCCCAAGAGGGCGCACTCAATAATTTGGACTCCTTAGAAAACCATCCAAACGCCCGACTCCTGCCAGAGCTGTGCGGCGCCATCAATGGCAAGCGCATCGTCGGAGGGAAAACGGCATCCCTCTACGAGTTTCCGTGGATGGCCCTCATCTCACACAATACACGTATGATACGTTGCTGTTCTGTTCTGTCCCAGTATATTCATATATTGCGAATGTTTGTGAGTACGTACCTTTTTAATAGCAAACGAGCAGCCGAAGCTTGACTAACGACGTCCATCAACAATCGCCTGTTTTTGCAGATCCGTGGCTCTCCACCATCCCATTCATCCTGGGCCATCGGATTTTTTTTTAATTATTGGAGGGCAAAAGGCCAGCGTTTTGATGTCTACCAACACCGATAAACAGCTGCATAATTACCATGCCGACTTGTTGCGCTTCTTTCCATCTCGTCTACAATGGGCTACTCATGAAACGCACGAAACGCGACATCATAGTTGTCACTTGAAGGCGATATCATGAGAGCGAGAGGTAACTCCCCGGCTAGCCTCTTACCTCGGATATTAAAAAACTCGCACGACTCGCGACAGCATAGCCCTTTAGGGTTCCGTAGCATCTGTAGAAACACTGTACTTAAAACAGTATTGAAACATAAAAAAAATATTCTTTTTAAATAAAACATATTTTAGTTGCTTTTACAAGAAAATCTTGTTTCTTCCCACCTCTGTATCGATATAATTACGAACAACTGGCTGCGCGACTCAAAACACCCAATGCTCCAACACCAGAACAGGATGATGTGGTCAGCAGAGGGCAGTAGCCTCGTGACAAGTTCGATCCGACTGGAAATTCTTCATACTGCTCAAAGGACTTTATAAATTTTAAAATCCGCCAGTATTGTTGAATGGAATATAATAATCCAATCAGTAGTAATCGATTTGGGTAAATATTTCATAACATTTCATATAGCTGGATAGATATAACGCGGAGTAAACCGCAGCGTGGAAGCTATAGTAGAGTGTGGCTTAAACAAAGGCGAGCACCTCTTACATCCTTGTAGTAGTGTCTGTGAATATATTACAGGAAAGCTTGCAATGCCTAAATTAGTCTTCTTTGCCTGACGACCTTGGATGAGCTAAGACCTCCTTTACTAAGAGCGTGGCACTTCCACGCTGCACTACACCTCACACGATACGCTACGTGAAAGTTACGTACAGTTTGTGAGTTTCCAGTGGCCCTTAAGAGGGGACGACGGAAAGAGGGTAACTCTACATAAGAAATGTACAGATGTATTCGGGCATCGTTAGGCCTTTCAACCGCTGACAAAATGGCCGCCGCAATTGAATATCGCCTAAGAGGACATTATCACATTACGCGAGTTTTTCACTAAAACTTTCTACCCCTGTTTACAAAAGTCGCACGGAGGAGTGTGAAGTTAGGCACACTTATAGTTCATGTGTAGAACCACAGAATGCTAAAGTTTTTATATAATGTTCTTTAAGTTTCATTGTATTAAACGTTACCCATGTTACGATATGCACAATGTGTCCAGCAGTATTCGAAGTCAATGGTCCTTTTATAATTATTGTCGAATCTCGAACTATTGAACGTTCACTCATCATTTCTTTCATCATCATTGTCAGCTCCTATCGGTCCACTGCTGGACATAGGCCTCTCTCAATGAACACCAAGACGACCGACCCCCTGCTACTGTCGTCCATCCCGGACCGGCTAGTGCACGAAGATCGTCTTCCCACCTGGTGAAAGGTCGACCAATACTTCGTTTCCCTAAACGCGGCCTCCAATCCAGAACCTTTCTGACCCATTTTCCATCTGTTCTTCTGAGTTTGTGACCAGCCCATCACCACCTCAGCGAGCTTGTTTGTCTCGTGATATCGGATACTTTAGTTCTCTGCCTCACTTCATTACGAATTCCGTCGGACAGTGAAACAAACCGTAGGTCATCATGGGGAGAACGCATTGGTTGAGGACTTTTGTCTTTAAGCGCTGCGGTATAGGCGACGTGAGAATGTGACGAAGCTTCCGGAATGTTGGGTTGGGCAACATTCATCTGAGTCCTTGTATCGGATTTCTTCTCGAAGTTATGTCTATCTAATTACAACAGTTGCTCGAGGTAGACGTATACGACATTCACTAGCCATTATGAATTGTATGACGCCCGTTCGATACCTGCGGTCATCGTTATAATTTTCAGGCGTCGGTCTCAAGTTCCAATGCGGGGGAAGTATAATCAACTCGCGGTACGTGCTCACCGCGGCGCACTGCGTCCCCAACAAGAACATATCGGGTGTGCGCATCGGCGAGTACGACATCCGCTATCCGACCGACTGCGAGGGGGTGGGGGACAAGTACGAGTGCGAATCGCACCTTCAGGTACGTGCGAATAGTCGTGTACAAGGGCTTCCCCTGCGCGGAATCTATCACATGGACACACAGAATCCAGCAGAGTCGGTATAATTTGGCGGCACTACAGGGGCAGTATTTTTCACACGTGTGACACCGAAGTAAATTGACAGCTTGGCTGTTGCGTTTTGTGTGGTACTCACAAAAGTAGCCTATTGAAGAGGCGGAAGAAAGAAGGGCATCGCATCTTCATGACAATGAGGAGAATGTCCATAGGCGTCGCTAGTCCTCTAAAGGCTCTGGTTGCTCGTTTGCCCCTCCCCCTGTACTATAAAATGCCACACGGTACTACCGCTCACTTTGTACAGAAAGAATAACAAATAAATACAATTTAGGAGGAGGTAGAGCCATGCTGCATAGGAGCAGATAGTGCCATGCATGGCGCATGACACTACATCCTCCTATACAACGGAATTGGGCCGGCACGACCGGGGAGGTACCTCTCGCTCGCATAATACTGCCGTAAATTGACGTCTACGGTACCGCGATCCGTGCGGTGAATGAGCAGCCGGTGGCCCATTGGTGGGGGACGAAGGAGGGCAACGTATCGGCATAGTGATTGTGTGGATGTTCATGGGTGTGGATAGTCGTAAAAGGGCTTAGATTTTTCGTTTGTCTCCTATTCTATATTGATGTCTTAAGTTTACGCGAATGTTAGACATTACAATAGAACTACTTTTACGGATTTTATCGCGGTTTATTAAATTATTTATGTGGCCCGACGTTTCAGAAGCTGTACAGCAACCGCGGTCACGGGTGGACTGAGATGACAGATGTTCTGATGTACCAAGTTTTTAAAAGTACCCGAAGAATTATAATTTTAGTTGTTCCGATTAACGCAAACAGTACTTATTACATCTTGCTGTCTTGAGGTGTTATGTTTACTTTTTGATTTCATTATGTTCACCACTGGATCCCAAGCAGAGGGAAGAACCCGGCCATCTTATGTGACCATAATTTTATATGGTGTTATATTTGCACGATATAAAATTATGGTCACCGGGTTATGGCTGCCAAAAATACACAAGACTGGTGCTCCACTACGTCCAACAGTGAGCCAAATTGATTCACCAACTTATACATTGGCTCAACATGTGGCGAAATTCCTATCACCACTTCGTGGACTCACTAAAGCATTCACACCACCTTGATACAATACAAAAAATACAAGATACTACAACTACATCTCTATGACAATGAAATTATGGTCAGTTTTGTTGTACAATCCCTATTTACATGCTCACCAATAGAGGAGTGCATATCAATAGTAACAGGAAAGCTGAAGGATGATAACCTACCACCGGAATATGCTGAGCTATTAAAACGTTGCCTCACGTCTGGCTATATGATGTGGAATCATCAATTCTACAAACAAGTAGATAGAGTAGCGATGGGTTCGCCAGTATCCCCTGTAGTCGCAGATATCTTTAAGGAGGACTTTGAGGAGGTTGCCCTTCGAACTTCACCTATAACACCAAGGTTTTACAAGAGGTATGTTGATGATACTTTCACAATTTTACCTAATGGTAAAGTAACTATATTCCTTAACCATCTAAATAGTATAAACTCCAAAATACAATGTACAATGGAGTTAGAGGCAAATAATTCTTTAGCTTTCTTAGATGTTCTGATCATCCGTAATCCCAACAACACATGCAGTCATACCGTGTATAGAAAACATACCCATACTGAACGGTATCAAAACGGCAATTCTCATCACCGTCCAACACAGTTGTCTACCGTGGGTAAATCTTTGTTTCTGAGAGCACAAGGCATCTGTAAGAAGCAACACCTGGTTACCGAACTTCAACATGTCAAGCAAGTTCTGCGAGACAACAAGCTTAGGGTTCCCCGTCTGCTCCACAGAAGCCGAGTGAAACCAGCCACTGTCGAGCGCTTACCTTGCTATATTACCATACTTAAAAGGGGTGACTGATAAAATTGTCTATATACTCAAGCGAGCTTGAATAAAAACTTATTTTAAGCCGCCAAAGAAGATTAGTCAGTTCTTACCATCACTGAAATGCCACATACCTCTGCAAGATGAAGGAGTGTGCAAGCTTGATTATGACTGTGGACTCTCCTATATAGGGCAAACTAAAAGATTATAAAAACTCGCATTAAAGAACATATAGCCGATATCAAACACCGACGTGTTAGAAAATCTACTGTCTGTGAGCCTGCTGAAGTCGGCCCCTGCCATTACATTAGATTTGATAAACCGCAAATCTCACAAGGGAACACCGAGTCCTTCCAAGGATGATCCGTGAGGCATAAAAAATATCCAAATTTCAATAGAGAAGATGGCTGGGTTCTTTCCTCTGCTTGGGATCCAGTGGTAAACATAATCATATCAAAAAGTAAACATAACACCTCGAGACAGCAAGATGTAATAAGTACAGTTTGCGTTTATTGTAATCCCCTATTCTATATAAAAAAGCAATTTCACAAGTTACTGTTAAAGTCTTAAGTAGTTATTCGACAGATACTACTGCCGATATTATACGCTCTCACAATAACAAAACTGCGCTTGTAATAATATAACAACACTCGCACTTTAGGACATGCTCGTCGAAAAAAGCATAGTACATGAAGATTACCGAGGGCTGTCAACCGCTATCAACGACATTGCACTCTTACGCCTGAAGAAGCCGATCAACTTTTCCTACAGTAAGTTAGAAAATATAAGTTATGCCAGACGGGTTCCAGGGTTGACCGATAACCAGCTGACCCGGCTAGACCTGGCTGGGGCATAATAAACTATATTTGAAGCTGGACCTAATGACACACGTATGCCAAATTTCATCATAATCGGTCCAGTATTTTCGGTGTCAATCGCGGACAAAATCCTTGACATCGTATATTTAAGATTTGTATATTTTTATATGGGTGGGCCGCCGTAAAGAGCCAGC
>JAFELO010001142.1:223-26333 GCA_017140195.1 Eumaeus atala
CGACGACTGTTCGGAGCGCGACTACTGTTCGGAGCGCTACGACTGTTCGGAGCGCGAAGCTCGACGACTGTTCGGAGCGCGACGACTGTTCGAAGCGCGCATCTTGATGGCTGTTTGGAGCGCGAAGCTCGACGACTGTTCGGAGCGCGCATCTTGATGGCTGTTCGGAGCGCGAAGCTCGACGACTGTTCGGAGCGCGACGACCATATATTTACCCATCTCTGGCAAAATTCATTCAAATCTATTCAACAATTTTCGAGTGCAAAAATAGCAAACAAAATTTTATTGAATTACTAGGATTGAGTATGGCACTCCTCAAATGTATGAAACGTGTAATAATTAATTAACGGTTTCTATGGAGTGCCATAATTGTGTCACGTGGTACTGGTTTTAGTGTAGAATTGTACACATCACGTGATCTTAATTGAAACACGCGGAACCCGTAGGATAAGTAAATAAAGCCACATCTTTAGAGCCTTGTGTCAAACTTATACACAGTATTTTAATAATAGACGGTGTCATGCAGCATTGTAGATTAGTTGTTAAGGAGCTGACACACACTGTTTAATGAACGCAAAATATAAAAAATAATTTCTGAGTCATTTAAAGAAAATAACAGCAAAAGTGGGCAACGAATTCCTTTAAGAGATGGGACGCGCTTCAATAAAACCGCCGTAAAGTAACTGGTAACATCTACCCTATCGCGTTTCGTACGCTTCGTGGGTGCGGCCCATTGGAGAATTGGGTGAAGGAGGACAACGTATTTGCATAAACGGGTATTAATAGTGTCGGTAGCCACCAAAGGGCACCGGCTGCTTGTTTGTGTATATAACTGCCTTATATAATAAAAATATGCAATGTTAATTTTGTCTTTGTAAAATTATATTGTTGAAATCAATTTTCGTTTAGGTTTTATTGAGTTAAATGATCGGCAGCACGACCGTGTCAACGTGCTCACCGGGACACGGGGTTGTGACACCAGCCGCCTGACTGCTAAGCCTGTTATTGGAAACATTACTTTATGCTTTGACCGTTTACTCGAACATGGGGCCCCATATTTATGGTTTATCAAGGTTGCCACTAAACCATGAGCTAGTTATGTGATCATTTAGAGATAACCCACCGAAAGGAGTCCGTTATCTGCCTAAAAAGCATAAGGTGGCCCAGGAATTACATCGTTTTTTCTTAAAATAGAACCATATAATATACACTATTATAGTTTATAATATAACGACTTTAATATGTAGAAACAATATGCAATAAAATAGTTTTATAGAGATTAAAGTGTTTGTGCATTAAGCGTTCCCGGGCACGCGTTACGTTGGCTAAGTCGTAAAAGTGGTACAGTCGACAGTAAACTTAATTTGAAGACTAATTTCGAGCAATCAGCATAGAGTAGAAGTTGGACTGGACGCGTTGCTTCTTCTGGGACTTGTACGCGTTGGTGTGTACACATCCTTCGATGCTTCGAACATTTTTGTCATGTAATCAAACGTTTACCAAACTTTCAGTCTTATTACGAGTGTAATAATACTACAAACATTTTAAAACAGTTACATCGCGTGCTCTTACACGACGCGTAGTCAAATCGCTGACCTTTGCATAACTACTATGCGACTAAGTAGATATTTACATGACTGTTAGACGAAACTCTTAGCAAATTACGTTGAATAAAATTGGCCCAAATGCCTTAAGGTAAACGTTCTCACGACGTTTATATAAATAAAATAAAATTGGGCTGCCATCATAACGTCTACTCAATGTCGAAAATATAATTTGCAATCGGAGCCTTTTCACAACTACCGGTGCCATACATCCGCATATTTGTTACGCAGATGCGTTGCCCTCCTTTTCTGTTTCCATCCAATTTCATCCTCGGGTTGGGGCATAGCTGTCACTTCACAGCGATGTCACGTGAGCAAGACTTACCTTCCTAGTCGTGCCCACGTGGCCCACTTCAACTATAATACTTACTAAAGTCGGTGGTATATGGTCTGAAGTGCAAAAGATCCACTCCAGGGGGATATTATAATATCATTATAATGACATGCTCGTTGAGGCTTATTTGAAAATCAATTCAATTATTAAAAATCGTGTCAAACGGTAACTATCAGCGAAACAATTTATCGCACTTTTTAAAATAATATAGGGGGTCGAACGAGCGATCGGAGCCTTTCAACGACTACCGATGCCCACAAACATCAGCTATTACAGCAGCTAAACATAAAGCTATTATGCCGTTGCGTTGACCTCCGTTTCATCTCTCCCCAATGGGCCACTGGCTACTCATAAACCGGCACCGTATCTTTACAGCGGTATTAGATGAGCGAGAGGTACCTCCATGGTCGTGCCGGCCCGATTCCGTTGCATAGGAGGATGTAGTGTCATGCACCATGCATGGCACTACCCCCTATGCAGCATGGCACTGCCCCTTACAATACTTTACTTCTCATTGGTACATGTTTTTGTCGCAGGGAAAATAACATTACGCACCGTCCAGCCGGCCCCTGAGCCACAAGGGTGTGTCCGTGCCACTACCGACCAAAAACCACTGCGGGAAACTTCATCCGCCGTGACGGAGTCTCCTGGATCTGTCAGCGACAGCACACTTCAGCGTCTTGTACACATATCTTGCGCAACTTAGACTTTGAAAAGTCGTACCTTGCGCAACTTAGATTTTGACACAATCGTATCTTGCGCAACTTAGACCTTGACACAATCGTATCTATATAGAAAAATTATACATTAAAATCTTCGTCGAGAATCGCTGAATCCATTGGTGAAAGCCGCATAAGAATCAGTTCGGTAGGTTTTAAGGCAGTTAACCACATACAGACTGGCAGCTTTTTGGGAATTCTTTTTATAATTATGTATCGGTATAAAGTATGTAGTGGACTGTACCGGGCTGCAGCGCCAGATGACGCAGGCATTGTGCGGGAACAGGAATCACGACCCACGCGGGACAACGAACGACCTCCGCCACATTCTACGTGCCCCCCCCCCTGCCCCGGCCGCACACCCCACCACTCTCAACACCGCTCGCGTACTAATCACAATAATTATAATATTGTTAGAGGTAGTGATATTTAACACGAACTAGGTAAGTAGTAGGAGGTGCTTGCCTGAATTGCAGCGGAACTGGGTCTGGACGACCGGAGAGGTACCTCTCGCTCACATGATGCCATCGTAAAGTGACTTCTTCGGTGTCGCGTTTTGTGGGGTGTGTGAGGAGCTGGTGGCCAATAGGAAAAACTTGCATTTGCGACTGCGTCGCCTTCAGCGGCTGGGATGTCTATGGGCGTCGATAGTCATTAAAGGAAATAGGAATTTCATATACTATAAAAACACTTAATTTAGTCAGAGCTTTGTATATCTATGCAAGATGTATTTGTACGCACAGTGAAGAATCATTCATTCAAGAGCCCTATATGACCACATGTACCAACTACAAATGTTAGGTAAAAATTTACATGATCCTAGGATCCTCTCCAGGATGTACCGGATCCCTGATTCATGACTACCGCATCATTGTGTATCAGACATGTTGCCAACGGGATACCGGAAATTCACAAACCACATGAAACGAGTAAGAAAGTGTGTCCCTTTTCATGCCGATGGCAGTTACTATTATCAACACCATCAATATCAGCAGCAGCAGCGTCTGCAGTAACATTAGAATCAGCAGCATCAGCAGCAACATCAGAATCAGCAGCATCAACAGTTACATTAGAATCAGCAGCATCAGCAGCAACATCAGAATCAGCAGCATCAACAGTTACATTAGAATCAGCAGCATCAACAGTTACATTAGAATCAGCAGCATCAAGATCATCAGTATGTAGCAATTATATCTTGCCACTAAAATATTTTATCAGTCATCTTTGACTGTAAGTTTTACTGTTCTCTGTGTTGAAGAAATGTCACTCTTTTTCCTTTTGGCGATGGCGAGGAAGGTATATATTTGCAATGGCTGACGCTATCTGCCATCGCCAAATCATAATTAAAAAATGTTTTTTCTCTTTCCCCGGGAACCTATATATTCGTGATATAAAGTATATTTATGTACAAGGGTGAGTTCATATTTTCTTACCGACGCCAAGTTTCACATCTTATTAAATCTTTGTTAATGTTAAATTGTCTTAGTTCTCTTAAGTGTAAATTTTAATAGTAGTAATAACATGATCTGTATGGCTATTAATTTGATAGACCGTATCAACAATGTATTAGCTTGAATAATATATGCCACGTGTGGAATTTTTGTTTTTATATTTTACTCATTTGTAACAGAGTTTATATCTTGCCTGATTTTATTTATACAACACACACACACACACACACACACACACACACACACACACACACACACACATATATATATATATATATATATATATATATATATAAAGACCGATTAAATAAATGCATCTAAAAGTCCAAACTAAATCTTTATATATCGAATAACATAAATTGTAACAAGTAGAATCAGCAGTAGCATCATAATCAGCAGCATCGGCAGTTTTAGTAAAAACATCAGCATCAGCAGAATCAACAGCACGGGCATACTCAGCAACATCAGCGGATTTTGCAGCGTCAGCAGAAGCATTAGCATCATTAGCATGAGCAGAATCAGTAGCATTAGCAGACGTAGCAGACGCAGCCACAGAGGATGATTATAACCTCAATGGTTTGAAACAAAGATTGATATACAACTGTTGTAAATTTAAATTTGCATAGATTATTCTTGAAAGAGGTGATTTCAGAGCATTATGGATGGGAGGAGCGGTGAGTGAATGATTGATGACGTCACTTAATATTCAGCTCTCAGCTCCGCTCAGTCGCTCTCGGTCTAATATTTTCATATTTCACCTGACACCGCGGTGAAGTAGTCGCTTGATCAAATTGAAAGTGGTGTGGGACTTCATGTGGCGTGTGATAAAAATTTTGGATACATGCTCCACTGGGGGGCGAGGGGGGGGGGGTTGTTTGGTATTGTACCGTATTTATTTTGCATGAAGCGAAGTTGAAACCCAGCGGGGTGTACGTTGTTGCTCGTTGCAACAAACAGTTCGAGTGTCGAGTTCGTTAGTTTACACAACAAAGGTCAATCCACTGTCCATTGCATTCGTAGGTAACAAAGGCGAACATAGGACGCATGATTGATGTGAATCTAATGGACCTGCTGTGCCATTGAACCAATTGAAAATACAATAACGCTACCATTATTTCACGCTCGCCCGCACTCACGCACGCAGGCACGCACGCATGCACGCACGCACGCACGCATACACACGCACGCATGCATGCACGTACGCACACACACGCACGCACGCACGCAAGCACGCACTCACGCATTTCCATAGGTATCAGCCATATATAGTACATATTCTTCAGATCAGTGGATTATACAGGATGTACAGGAAACTGAACACCTAATTTAGTATGATGTAGTATTTAAGCAAACATACATTTGTTACCACCAATGAATGTGTACTTAAGTGATAGATATAAGATACGTCTCATATTTACAAAGATACACCCAAAAACAAAATGTACTGCGACACCGCTTCCCGTTAACAATGCGCTTGATGTCAACTGGACTTTAGAGTCGCTCACATAGTAGGTAACCAAAGGCACGCGTAAAATTCAAACGGAATCCCGTGACACGATAAGCTCATGGAAATAAACTAAACTCTCGTAGACATACAAACAAAAGATTTATTAAACTTCTTGATCGGTGACCAATAAAAAAACTGAAAAGGAACTTCAGATTGGCTATGAAATTTAAAAACGAAACTTAAAGTACCTTCACGCCTGTTATCCCCGAAGAGGTAGGGCCTCTGCTTAGTGTGTGCTGGTACATCCACAACTCGACAGTCCAGTAGATACACTAGAACACCCACGATAAGCCAAGGTACCGAGGCCCATGACTCTGTTTTTCCGGTACAAGGCACCTGCTTAGTATCGGTACAATAGTATTAGTGGCGACGATCGGAAGGTCTAGCGGAGGCGCATTTTTGGTGTTTTTGTTTTTCTGGTGCGACGTCGGGTCACGGAGATATTCGTGTTTTTGTGGTGTTTGTATCAAGAAAATCGGTAGGTCGTCAATATAAACTTGTCCTGGTTTTGACCGTTCAGTCCCGGGGCAAGGATGTGGGGGCGACATGTTCGTGTTGTTTTGCTTGTTTCTTTGTCGTTATCGTTGTATACGTTTGTTTTCGTTTGTGTCCAACGTGGTTTGTAGGAGTAGTGTAGCTTTTTCGAAGACAGGGGCGTGGCTTCTGGAGTTACCAGGGACCACGAGCGGCGAGAAAGCATACTTGTTCGCTGCTCGCTTGAAAGAGGTGCTGTCTGAGGAAGCGTAGGTGATCAGGCCGGAAAAGAAGGCGGACGTTAGGGTCACCAGCCTGAGCGATGCAGTCACCGCGGCACGGCTGGCAACCGCGGTGGCCAAAGGAGGGGGCTGTAACCCGGGCCAGGTTCTCATGCGGAATCTTCGCACGGGGCATTTCGGCTCGGGTACAGCCCATATCGAGCTCCCGGCGACGGCAGCAAAGAAGCTGCTATAGGCTGGGAGCATAGCGGTCGGGTGGAGCCGCGTGAATACATACCTTTTGGCGGGACGTCCCAGGCATTGTTTCCGCTGCCTGGAAATGAAGCACGTCTCTAGTACGTGCCCCGGTGGCACTGAACGAAGCACCCTGTGCTACCGCTGCGGTCAGCCCGACCATAAGGCAAGTGGATGTTCTGCCACCGCTCGTTGCGCGGTGTGCTCGGACGCCGGCAAACCGGCGGGTCACGTATTGGGGGGCATGTCATGTAAGCCCCCCGTCCAGAGCGAAAAGTTGCCTCTTCTTCTCAAAGGGGGAACCGTTCTGGGTCGGACGTAGAGATGGCCTAATTATGCCTCGCCACCTCAGCGTTCTCCAGGCGAACGTCAGCCACACCGCCAGGGCCCAGGACCTTTTCCTGCAGTCCACGGCGGAGTGGGCGATAGACGTCGCGATCGTTGCCAAGCCGTACGCCGTGCCCTCCAGTCCAAGTGGGGCTGGGGACACCGACGGCTCGGTGGCGATCGTAGTGCGGCCTGGAGCCGGCCCCCCCTCGTAGTCAAAGCGAGGGGCCGCGGGTACGTGGCGGCGGTTCGGGGATAAGTGGCGTTCGTGGGGGTATACTTCTAACCGAACCGCAATCTGGCGGCCCTGGAACGGTTTCTCGAAGTTGTGGTGCCGCTGGTAGGGCAGCTAGCCCCCCTCTAGGTGTTCGTGGCAGGGGACCTCAATGCCAAGTCCACGGCATGGGGTAACCCGGTCACGAACCCGAAAGGGATGTAGGTGGAGAAATCCGCCCACTTCTGCCTGACTGTCCCTCCTCAATACAGGGACAGTCCAGACGTGCGTGCGATGGTCAGGGGGTTCCGTGGTGAACGTCACTTTCGCCACGCCGGCTATAGCACGCAGAGTGGAGGGTGGAGATGGAGGTGGAGACACTCTCGGACCACCGCTATATACGGTTAGAGGTGTCTCCAGCTTCCGTACGTCCGACGTCATTGTCGTCGTCGCCTAGGCTCAACCGGGAGCTGGCAGAGGAGGCCGCCACCTGCGGCCGTTGGAGCCTCACGCCGCTTCCGGAGTTAGGGCTGGCCGGCTCTACGACGCATTCACTGCGGTGTGCAGAGCGGCCATGCCACCCGCGAAGAGTCCGCCCCGGGGTCACATGGGCCCCGGGCGCTCTATTGGTGGACGGCTGAATTATCCGTACTCCGGGCCGCCTGCAACGGGGCCAGGAAGCGGTACACCCGGAGCAGGCGGAGAGGTCTCCAGGACGTTGAAAGGGACGACAGGCTGCGCAGGATCTATGTGGAAAGGGTGAAGATCCTGCAGCAGGCCATTGGCCGAGCCAAGGATGCCCAGCTGGAGCTCATTAGGGATCTTGAAAGGGATCTCTGGGGCCGACCTTACAAATGGGCACGGAACAGGCTCCGCGCCCCGTCGGCCCCCATCTCGGAGATGCTCCAACCGGACCACCTGGGGAGGATCGTCGGGGAATAGTTCCCCGACACACCCGTGGGCTTCACGCCCTCCGGGATGGCTCGGCAGACGTCGGACGAGGAGGAGGGTGTTCCGCCACCAGTCATGGAGGCTAAAATGGAGGCGATTAAGACTCGCCTCCAGAGTAAGAAGAGGGCACTGTTTCTAGACGGGTTGCACGGGAGAGTGCTGACGATCTCTCTCGTGCACTTCGGGGACAGCCTCCGGGAAACTTTTGACCGCTGCCTGCGGTCTGGTCGTTTCCCGGGGACATGGAAGGAGGGTAGGCTCTGCCTGCTTCCAAAGGCGGGGTGACCCATGGACTCGGCTTCGTCGGTTCGACCGGTGGTACTGCTCCATCTCGTTCAGCATCTGAAGGAGGGCGCGGAACCCGGACTCCTGGAGTCACAGTTCGGGTTCCGGGCACACCGGTCGAATATCGATGCCCTCAAGCGCCTGCGGGCGGTGACGGGTGAGGCGGAACACAGGGGGGAGGTGGTGGTCGCGGTGTCGTTGGACATCGCGAACGCTTTCAATAGTCTCCCGCACAGCGTGATACGGGAGGCACCGAAATTCTTCAAGGTGCCTCCCTATCTCGTGTGGCTGTTGGAGGCGTCTCTCTCCGATCGCAGAGTGGCTCTTGAGAACCGGTCGGGGTCCATGGAGTGGCGGCGAGTTGGGCGTGGCGTCCCACAGGTTTCAGTACTTGGACCAATCCTATACTGACCCCCACCGGGGGCCGCTCTGCAGATCGGAGAGAAGGGGGTCAGGCTAAGCCCCCACATAAATCTGGGGCTCCTCCTTGACGGAGGGTGGACCTCCGGCCCACACTTCGCCTTGGTGGGGCCGAAGTTCGTGAAGGTGGCGAGAGCGCTGGGCAGACTCCTCCTAAACTTCGGAGGACCCAGCGCCGCCTGCAGGCACCTGTATTCCGGTGTCTGTCGGAGTATAGCGACGTACGGTGCTTCAGTTTGGGCGGATCGTCTCACTGTGAGGAATAAGGCCCATTTGCGCTCCGCGCAGAGGACCCTCTGCGCGGAGCGCAAATGTCGCAGTGAGGTCGATCCGGGGGGTACCGTACGGTATCGTGGGCAGCAGCGACAGCCCTAACCAGCGATCCCCGTGGGAACTCGTGGTGAAGGTTCTGGTCGAGAGCTGCTACTATGTCTCGGCTGGGAGGGCTCTCGGCCTGAGCCCCACGCATGACGAGATCCTACGGATTCGCAGGTTAGGGCATGTGGCGTTAATGCAGATGTGGGGGGAGGCCCTGGCGCGGCAGCCGTACGGTAGAGAGATAACGGCTGCCTTGCGCCCGGTCCTCGAGCGGTGGATGCGCCGTAGGCGCAAACACCTCACCTTCCGTCTGACGCAGGTGCTCAACGGGCATGGTTACTTCGGTGTGTATCTAGACGGCTCGCAGGGAGCCGACGACTCGTTGTCACGATTGTGACGCGGGGGTGGACTCGGCCCAGCACACCCTCGAGGTGTGCCCGAGATGGGCGGCGCTGCGTCACGATCTGAGATCAGTTGTCGGGGGGACTTGTCAAAGTCGAGCATCATCGACGCGATGCTCGGCAGCGACGAGTCCTACAAGGCGATGGCTTCCTTCTGCGAGACCGTCATGTCCCAGAAGGAAGCCGACGGGCGGGTGAGAGAGGAGGCTACCGACCCGGGGCACGAAAGAGGCGCTATCTGCAGCTCCTTTAGTAGTGCCCCTGTGTTCCATGTCGGGCCGGGATGGGGACCCGGTCCACTTCCAAAGACATGGCGTCGTAGGGACTGTCATAGACAGTCTCCGAGGAGGTGAAGTCTAGCCTTTTCGCCGAGACCAACCTATCGCTGGAGGGGTCCTGTTGCCTGCAGATCCGAGATCCTCCACTAATAGAGCCTGAAGGCTGCCGTAGGGATTTAGTTGGTATTGCTACCCAATTGCCGAGTCCAACATTGGTCTGGGGTCCTACCCGGGTCCCCAGGTATCATGCGTAAACGCAACAAAAAAAAAAGGTACCGAGGCCCATGATGTAATAGGTGGCACGCCTATGGCAATTTCGGGCATTTCCCAATCCCGGACAATGTAATGCGTGCTCAGAATAATCTGAGAAACATCTGAAAACAGTTGCCCGACCTGGGGATCGAACCCAGGACCCCACGCGGTCGACGGTTTTAACGGATGGCACCAGCACCGATACACCACAGAGGCGTATTAAAAACAAAATTTAAACTTAATTATTAAACTAACCTTAGTTAGCCAACACCACCACAGTTGCATTATACACGTCATAATGTTGTATTTTTTCATCGCAATAAGCTCGTGCCACTCTGGCCCACACATGCGTAATGGGTCGGTTGTATCTACCGTTTCTGGTAAAAGCACTTTCATCAGTCCACAAAACTTTTTCAATAAAATTGGCATCCGTGTTGATTTGATTTATTAGCCACTGACAGTAATCGATGCGGCGTTGGTACTCAATCGGTAATTATGCTTGCACTTGACTTATTTTATAAGGATGACGGGTATCTTCTTAAAGAACGCCATGCACAGTACTATGCGGTACCCGAAATATTTAATTATATTATAATATGGAATAAATTTACTTTACCTTACATCGCCGACATTTTCCGTTGCAACGTGGCTGCGCGAATTGCAAGTCGACGGCTACTTTTGAAAAACAGTGACGGACTTGAGCATTTATAACAAATTAATAAAATATTGTATTAGCTTCTGATGTTGAAACCTTGCTACTTGGTATTACACATATCATGAATACGTATGTATTGGTTAATAGGTTCTGGAGTGGAGTCTGCGTTTAGGAAAACGAAGTGTTGGTCGACCATTCACCAGGGGGGAAGACGATCTCTGTGCAGTAGCCGGTCCGGGATTTATGCGAGTATCAGATCGGTCGACTTGGCGTTCATTGAAAGAGGCCTATGTCCAGCATGGGACCGATGAGGGCTGATAATGATGATGATGATATATTATCGTATCAATTTCTTTTATTATTAATATAGTTACCCGTCATTAGTGATATTTTTTCATTATTGATATTATTATCATCATCATCATCAGCCGGTTGACGTCCACTGATAGACATAGGCATATTTATATATTCTTAAGAAATTAATTATGCGAAAACCAAAGATTTAAATGTACCTATCATAATTGTCTTTATTTCATAAACACAATTAATAGTTGCACAGGTTATAAATACAAGGTTCCGTAAACTTACCTGGAGTGAATGGATAAGACATGATGACAATGTTCTTAACTAGAATCGTCTGAATACGTACCTGTATAGCGACATTGTAGTTTAAAAAGGGACAAGTACATGTATTGACGTATCATGTTGTTCTTTTTATTTTCAAAATATTTCAGTACCTTTAGAATCGGTTAAGATAATGTGGCTCTCCCCATCACGGTTCAAGCCTTGTCGTGTTGGTGGGGCTCAGTAGTCTAGGGTGATCCGAGACACCTTGGGTAAAGCTAATTGAACCGAGGAGGTGTATGAACCCGTCTTATAAGAGGGGACAAAAAAAACCAATGAGGCGGCGCTATTGCGCATTGGGGAAGGAGGCGAGGATGGGAACCTCTCCCCATTGCACTGTTGAGACAGTTGGTGGGGTTGTCCTATGGTGCGGACTACTATATTAGTAGAGATGACGTCAGTCCCTTAGGGGGCCTAACCGACGAGGTGCCCTGATGTATTGCTGTTCCGAGGCACCTCACCGAAGGCCGGCACTGATGGCACTCCCGGTGGTTTTTGTGGGTATTCGACATTGTAATGTGCCGCGAGCCCCACACACCACTGGACCTCACCCAGGGCCAGTGAAGGCGCGTAAATGCGTTTCCCCGCGTCAAAAAAAAATGTTCTGTGGCTCTAAAGGAAAATTGTAACCATTACAGGATCAGTCTGTTGTCCTTCACTTTGTCTGTCAAGCAGACAACGACAACTCTTTTTCAGGAACGTGTGTACGGTACTCAAGTCTTGAAGCGCAGGAAAAGTCATACATGTAACTCAACTCAATCAAAAGATACAGCCCTATATTCTGTTGGTCAATAAACAAAGCCAATAGGTTCCAAGAAAATTTCTCGTACATTTGGAGTCGTGAAGTTTGCCAACAATTAACAACCTCACAAACACATGTAGGAATAAATCTAAACATTAGTAAGTTATAATTACAAAATGCATCTGTAGTTCATATCATATAATGTGAGTGCAAGTGCCCTGAAAGTGGCCACCCTATTATCAATTAATTATTTCAAAATGTAGTATCTCAACGGATACTGGTGCCCTCACAATATTTGTTTTCAATAAAATGACTATCGGTTTTGGTAGATTCTGACCCCCACAAATAAAAGGTTGTCAACATTTATATTTTACAAGTAGCTCTTACTTCACATTGGTACGGTCTGCACAGGGTAGCATGTCCATAGGTGGGCTCTCGGCTTGAACCCCACGCGTGACGAGATCCTGCGGGCCCGCCGGTTAGGGCATGTGGCGTTGCTGCAGAGGTGGGGGGAGAACCTGGCGCGGCAGCCGTACGGCGCAGATATAACGGCTGTCCGCAAGCAGTGGAAGCGTTGTAGGTGCAGACACCTTACCTTCCGTCTGACGCAGATGCTCACCGGGCATGATTGCTTCGGTGAGTATCCGTGTCGGACGGCCCACACGGAGCCGACAACTCGTTATCATGATTGTGACGCAGCGGCGCATTTCCGCACGGGGCAAGGGGAGAGGATGGGAACTTCATCCCATTGCACTATCCCAAAGTTGGTGGGGTAGTCCTGTGGTGCCCCCATCTGTGGAGGTGGTGTAGGCCCCTTAGGAGGCTGACTGGCCGTCGAGGTGCGTTGACGATTTGTTGTTCCGGGGCACCTCATCAAAGGCGGCACTGATGGCACCAACTACTCATCGGCTACTCAAAAAGGGTAGCTGTTATTCTACGGCAGTATCATGTTAGCGAGAGACATCTTCCCAGTCGTGTTGGCCCAATTCGGCTGCGATGCAGCATGGCACTACCTCTTACAGCAAGTGTTCACTTCTATATGTACCGGTATGTGCCGCAACTATATTAAGTTTTAAAACGAATGCATACAAGTTGCGGGCTATGTTGGCAGCGCGCCAGAGTCCGTCTCTCCATCAATATGGATTTCAACGATAAACATAACTTAAATTGACTGTGAGCTTGGTAATCATTTCACCTGGTAATCTTCTCTTGGGCAAACGCTAGAGTTACGTCTATCAACGCACATGAATATCCGCATTACTATGCCGCTACGTTTCCCCAGCGCTGACAGTCGTTTGGTTACGTTTTAGTGACTACTGAGTAGTGACGTCATTCACCACGAGTTACGGTAGATTTGTCACGGCACAGCTTTATTAGGACATAGAAAAGCCGTAACGCAGTGGTATATATATATATGGACGGAAATTTCATATGAGCCACACTTATGAAACTACGTCCAGCGGTTTTAGCTATTGTGTCTTACTGATTAATTAAAACGTGATATAGTTTTAATTAAGAGGCAGTGCTATACTGCATTGCAGTAGAGTTGGGTCGGTACTACCGGGGATACCTCCCCGGTAGTACCGACCCAACTCTATCTCTATCTGCCCTCTTACTCACATAATAACCGACGTAAAGTGACATGTTCGGTTTTGGGTCTCGTGCGGCATGCGAGTAGACGGTGGTCCATTAGAGGAGGGTGTAAGGAGGGCAGCACAACGGCATAGTAATTATGCTTGTAGTCGTTGTGTTTGTGGCCCATTGAAGGGGAGAAGGAAAGAAAGGCAACGCATACGATGACAATAATACGAATGTACATGGGCGTCTGTAGTCGGCCATGTTATTTAATAATAATAACGGCCATGTTATTTAATAATAATATATATTATATTTTATAATTTCTACTTACATCATCCCTGCCTGTCCTACGCACATTCTTACCTCACCTTCGCGCTTATCGGGACCACGTAATATCGGGATTGTGGTCGTACCACAACCACACAACTGAGTGGTTCCTGTTTTGGGCACTATATACTATTATATACTGTTGTGCCTTGTCCTGTGTTTATCAAATGTTGTAAATGTTTAAGAAAAACTCTTTTATAGTAGGTGCCTGCCTACACTAGTATCGTTTATTTTGTAATGTACTCATTATTTTAATTCTGGCGAGCAATATATTGTTATTGTGTTTACAAAACTTGTATGACAGTGTAATTTATACCTAAATAAAGCTATATTCATTCAATCATTCATAAAATGGCTCCGATTCCTTGTTTGTCCCCACATATTCTAAAAAATCCATACCGCAGTCTGATATAGTAATAATAATAATATCTGTAAACTTACCACACCACGCTAGCCTGGCTCTGTGGTGGTACTTACCATTAGGACTTGTGTTACAGGTACCTATAAATATATTTAATATTTTTTATAAATTTAATAAGGTTTATATATTTAGGATTATTATTACAGAAATACATATATTACATGTATACACATCTAAGACCTAGGCGGGACTCGATACCGCGACCTCTGGCGGAACGCGCGGTTTAACCGCCACGTCCAACTGAGCCAGCCGGCCGTCTGTCGTGTGGTTGTGTAGAAAGCAGCCGTGGCTTATCTCCTCCGCGCTCTGATTGCCGCGTAATTGAGAGAAATAGCGCTCGGCATTGAGCACGAGATTTAAATAATAACATGTAAGAGTACCTGCTGCCATTGCTGTGGCTATGCTGGCGTTTAGTGCGGTTTCTGAAAATTCCTTACACGTTCATGATCGGCTCGACATGGCCCGATCCTTCAGGCCAGGCGCGGCCAGCCATTAGAGAACTAATACCGAACCGATGAAACCTCGTGGAATCTACCAATATATTTCCTACATCTTGCAATTTTAAAAATTAAGTAAGTATTATCCCCGAAGAGGTAGGCAGAGGTGTGCTAGTATATACACAACTGGCAAGTCCAGTAGATATACTAGAACACCCACGATTATCCAAGGTACTGAAGCCCATGATGTCATAGGTGGCAAGCCAATTGCCACTTCGGGCACATTGCAATCCCAGACAATGTAATGCGTGAAAATCTGAGAAATATTTAATAATAGTTGCCCGACCTGGGGATCAAACCCAAGACCCCACGCGGCTAGCGGTCTTAACAGGCGACACCCGCACCGTTACACCACAGAGGCGAGATTGCAATTTTAAATCAATAAATACAATTAATATTTGTTTATAGTATAGAAGGGGGCAAACTAGCAATCGGATCCTATTGGAAACTACCGACGCCCATAGACATTTGTATTATTGCCATTGTATGTCTTCCTCACCACCTCCCCTTCAATGTTACACCGGCTACTCATAAACCGCACGAAACGCACCAGCATAGCTGTCACTTCACGGCGGTGTCATGTGAGTGAGGGGCCGTCTGTCGGCGTCTTAATTCCTAAGTCGTTACTTACAAACATGTGTTTTCTTCTTGGATATAATCAGTAGGTTTCTGCTCTTTATTAGTATTAGTAGTTCTCTTTATTACTAGACGCTATATTACTCTACTAACCAAATCAACCTATTTATATTAACTTTTAAGCTTGTAAGTACTTTTGAATATCGGTGTGTGCCTTATGTCTATCTATGTGATTCTAACGACACTTCATACGTAAATTTAATCCGTCAGGCAGTTCAGGATGTAGCGGGGAATACAGAAACTTATACACATACGCTTTAAAACTATTGACTTCCTTCATACGAAGTTGGGTTACTGATTAAGTTTAAATTACAACGTACACAGGTATGCCCGACTGTTGCCTTCTTTGAGTTCGTTCCGACTAAGTTGGATTACAAAAAAAATGAAACGGTTAAATTCAAATTGATATTATCGTGTCAATACGTTGTAAACAATGTGTATTAAATCGATATTACTTCCGCGAGGTGACGTGTGGTGGACCTAGAATACTGCAGGTCAACAACCCCGCTCATTTGCCTGTTTGTTAGAATTTATCATTTTAATAATATACTCCTTTGTTCTTATTAATTATTAAAAGAAAAATGTTACGCGTTTCGAATTACGCATTAAAGTGGCCTTCTTGATTTTAAAAAAGGATATAAGGAAACTTACCGGCATAATATTTTTGGAATCATATTATAAATATATACATAAATATAAGCACCCATTTATCACGAAATCTCTGAAACTACTGTTGCTATGAGTTTAAAATTTGGCATGGGGGTTCCCTACGTCCTACGTAAATGCTCATTAAGACGGGGTTTGGGAAACTCGATCCCTACCGGTATGTTTTGGGGTCGACAGTTCGTATGAAAATTCCTTACTATAAGCGAATATATTCCAAATCATACGCGGCTGAAACCGCGAGGTATTGCTAGTACTGATAAACTATATAACAGTGGTAGTAGAGACACTTATTATGCCTATAAATTGTGGCATATGTTGTGGTAATGATGATATGAATATCTAGACACACCATAAACCTTCTTTGCAGATGTTACATTGCTTCCTTAGAAAAGTTTCTACGAGAGAAAGAGTCTTTGTCGTGATGCATTTTCACTTCATGGCTTAGTAAATCACAGTCATTCTTTTAAGATATTCATTCAGAAGGAGTTGCCTCGACTTAAGCTACATCCCCGACAACCGACCGTCGCCAATTAGAAGAACAGGCTGTCGTGGTATGGTCGTGTCAAGATAATTTTGTAAGATGTAGTGCCATGCTGCTTTGCAGTCTCTCGTACACATGCTACTGGCGTAAACTGACATCCTCGGTGTCACGTTTCGTGCGGTTTGTGACTAGACGGTGACTCATTTGGGGGAGGAGGAAATGAGGGCAATGCATCGGCTTAGTAATTATGTGGATGTTTATGCGTGCTGATAGTCGTAAAAAATCTCTGGTAACTTGTTTGCCCTCCCCCTATACTATAAAACAAAATAGAAGGTCCCCAGACTATATTGGGTACAGGACCTACAGCATTCCCTTTCCGCCGAAACATCAAGAGAGGACGCCCAAAAGAAGGATGGAAACGTGTAGCGCAAAGAAATATCCCCCATATACTGTCAAGTTTCTGAGGACGATGTCGTGGACAGAAATTAGGCAGGCTGACCCCGGCACCATATGTATCCCACATAGCTTGGAGGAGAGAGAGAGAGAGAGAGAGAGAGAGATTCAAAAAGGGAGGAGGCACGGATGCAGAAAGCAGAACGAACAGGACGTAAAATTGTATGACAAATATTGTAGAGGTAAAACTTGACCCGTATGTGTTAAAATGCAAAATTAGGTAATGCGATTGCTCATAATATTTCTCTGAATCCCACGTGATCCAATCTCTGCTTGACTTCAATAATAGCAGCCGTAGCCTGTGGCTTCACCCGCGTGACTCTGTTTCTGTTAGTCGTAGCATCATCATATAAAACCTATGAGTCCTCCTCGAAGTCTTCCTCGATGAATGGACTATTCGACACAAGTTTTTTTTCCTCGACCAGTTATTCCCGGGATTACCGCGTTCAAACAACCAATCAAACAAAGAACTCTTGTACTTTATATTATTAGTATAGATTATACTATAAGTAGCGCCGACTTCAGGTCGCCAGTCCCCGGGTGGGAGGAAATACAACGCTATGTCTTCCGGTGCGGATACCTATATTATTATTTTTTGATGAGCAATGCACCGCATGTGATTCGATGCGAATGAGCTGGCCACGGTCAGGTGACCTGAATGCTCATTAACTTTGAATAAATAACTAAGTGCAGCCTCATGGTTCGTCATTGAAGTAGCGTGTTCACCGGCGCCGAAACCTGTCGCTTCCACGTACTGCTCTAAATCATGCTGACTCACACTTCTCGGAATCAGGAAACCAAGAGCGCGTTTCAAATTTATTTACATTTTTTTCCGTAGTAAATATTATACTGTGGAAGCGGGATAAGTTCCATCTGTGTTCTTTTACAGCAAAAGGGGGCAAACGAGAAAACGGAACCGTTGGAGGACCGCCGACGGCCATGGACATTCGCATGACTGTTACTACTTGGAAGGTCGAAAGGGAATCCGAACCTCCTTTCCCGTAGAAGAGAGAGATGCATTTCAATGATTGATGAATGATGAAGTGTTATTTTTGCTAAATAGCTATTATTATATAGGTTGGTGGGGCGGAAGAGCCCCATTTTCCCCTATTCTGGCGTCGAGGGCAGCTCACGCACGACAGCTAAATTGGCTTCGGCGTTGTCTCTTTTATAATGCATATTTGCAACACAAATAAAAGGTACACTTATACAACTATTCGGAGTAAGCTAAATCAATTTTTACACGATTTTCTATATTTAGTATTGATACCATCATCCCGTTAGTCATACGTGCAATCTAGATCAAAATAATCAAGGCGTAAATAGATCTAGAACGAGTTACTAATAAGCTACAACTAGTTCCAATGGTGAAAGTTGGGATAGCTTTCTTCGTACAACCCACCATAAGGTATAGTATCAAATAGTCTCACGCTAAAACTGACCTTAAACTAAGTTTCCCTAAGGACCAAAATTGCGTAAAGTATTTCCGTTTTCGCGAATAAAGGCAGCACAATGCAATCATTTTCAAATGATTTAATTTATTTTCTGTAATATCGTTTCGTTTTTGAATTACTATAGAATACCATTAATATTAAATATAATTATTGGATATATCTCGTAGTGTCTTGGGTCTTGTACTGGTTGCCAAGTCAAACATATCTAAATTAATACATACCTTCGCCAACACAGAAGGACACATATTGACGCCAGTTCACTGTTGGGGTAAGTTTCCCTTTTGCCAACAACATATGAGCCTTTATTTAGCATATGTTTTATTGCCACTAGAATGTCTGATGAAATGGATGCCAGGAGCAGACACCATGATGTGAGCGAATCTTCTTTTTCAAACAAACGCACGCAAATATACAGACTATAAGGTTACCTGAGGCCAGCGCTGAGCGTCCCGTCTTGCTTACCTCCGCTCTCAAGACCTAAGTTGTATTATAAACTTGTGTTGTCAATATTGTCGGAGCCTTTTAATAACTACCCACGGCTATATTACGGCCGGTTTATTGTTCTGTAGAAGCCTTATCATCCTCCTCGTCCACTCCAATTGCTACTCACAAACCACAGTAAACGCGGCCGCGAAGGTATTATTTTACGGCGAATCATATCATGGACCTCCCTGGTGGTACAGGCCACTACCTCTTACAAATCAGGTCTTCAAGAGGTGCTCCAGTTTTTTTACATTTCGGTACTTGAATGCACGTGCAAGTGAACCGTGAAATGGTTCTGCGCCAATGGACACCAGGTTCTTTACACCTGTCATCTCTGACTCACCGCTTTGATGGAAACGATTATTTATGCACTGCAAGAATGACGCTTTAAAAAGTTGTAATTAATAATGCCCTAGCCGAACTTCGCCTACACCCATCTCTATAGAGGCTAGGCAACGGCGCAGGCCACTACAATGAAGCCCATCGACGCCATCGCACGATCGAAGCACGCCTGCCAATTTCATAATCATCCATGATTTGAGATTTCATTAAAAACTTATACATGAAGGTTTAAACTTTAAATATACAGTTAGCAACAAAAATTGAGCAACGTCTTAGTTGCAATATCTGTAGACCTGAAGTCGATGACGTCTATTCGGCGCTCTGTTGCAGTACGCCGACGTATTTACGCGACGGGGCGAGCGCGGGGAGGTGAAAAGAGAACGGGGAGGGGCTGCGTATTCCAGCGACTTCTACTGATAATGTAACCGTGTTATAAGAATAGAGGTAGAGATCGCGCCACCAGTCTAGTCTTGCAGACGCTGCGCTGGTGTCACATAATGTTCAAAAATATTTAGCTTTCACAGCTTCCGCCGGACTTACGTTCTGACGGCGTCTCTACGTTAACGGTTTTGTACTTTATTTAGGTATTTTTAATATAAATTGTTGTGCGGTCAGTGCTCGTACCACCCATTGTGTCGGCACAATCCCTCGGCGTGCGTCGTACTCCCCGAGCCGCAATATTCACCATTAATCTGAGGCCAATCAGGGTATCCCACGCAAATCTCCAGCGGGACGTCACTTCGATCGGTGAGTGGTTCACACGATGGAGAATAGAAGTCAACCCTGAAAAGAGTGGATCTATATATTTCGGTAGCGCAGCTGTCAGCGGTACTAGGCATAGCAATGCTCTATACGCATCATAGCCCCCTACAACACAGAAATTCCCCGCCTAAACTCTTTGAAATAACTCGGAATCACTCAAGAGTGACAATTGATAGTGCCCACCTTCAAAGAGCACATAAACATAGTCAGCAATAAAGTGCGGTACGTCTTAAGGTTTATCACCTTAATAAGTGCTAAAATATAAAGATATCTCTTAAAAACAAGCTCAGGCTGTACAGAGTCTGTATTCGTCGGATACGGAATCCGGAAATACCACACTCACGCTAGATAAAGATTTCTCTCTGTCACATTTTGCAAAAATTGAAAAATCGCTTTCTGTGAAGGGCCGTGGCTGTCTGTGGTAAGTTCGCAATCTTGACCTACACAGTGACTCTAAGTTGTCCACTATCAGTGTTCATTTCAAAGACATCTCAATTGAGTATTTCGTTGAGGTGCTCGTCACAAAAGTAGGGGACTGCGATCAAAACTGAGTGACAATCGTCGGTTGTCGTCACAGACACGTTCTGTCGGACGAATACGACCACATCATGACTTTCTGCAAAAGCGATCTCAGACACGACACAGCACCCGTTGTAGGGACGCGCAGGCATCCCCGGGGGTAGATGCAGCAAATACACTATAACCCAGACACACGTTTGACTACGAACAGTCCTAATGACACCTTCATAATAGTGATCCGCAATTTCCCTAGATCAAGTAATATCGCCATACCGGTTAAGTATTCTGAGACTACCGCGACCTAGTTCTTTCACTAGTTTAGTTCCCTTAGACTAATTGTGAGGATTCATTCACGTTAGTGCCAAGGCTATTTTAGCTACCGCGCGCAAGTCACCCTCGATGTCGGAGCCGGCGGATGAGGGACACCATGATCTCTCTGGCCATGATAATGATAGTTAAACTGGGTGTTATGAACTTTCTCATATCTGGATGCATATCTCCCACCTGCGCCAGAGTAGGGGTCGGATCTAATAGCAATTCGTTGAAGCTGCATTGGGCATCGTTTCCACAGCATAAATTCGGTTCCGAAAAAAACGTGGCAGGCATCTGTCAAGCTATACCAAACCTAACTCAACCTGCCTTCAGGCACAAGAATATA
Organism: Eumaeus atala; assembly: GCA_017140195.1. Lineage (NCBI taxonomy): Eukaryota > Metazoa > Arthropoda > Insecta > Lepidoptera > Lycaenidae > Eumaeus > Eumaeus atala. The sequence continues at coordinate 21,533 of JAFELO010001142.1, forward strand.
TAAGCTAGACTACAGTTACTGTTTTGTGTCGGTTCACAATAATTAAATCTAAAAGCGTTTCCAGACAATGATTTGGCGACGATTGGTAGGCTTGCGTACACGGACTATAAATTTGTGAAGTAGTTCATACTGTTTTGTAAGATGTCATTAACTACAGTTTGCTGTACTTTACTGATATATTTACTGTAATACCAACTTGAGTACAGCAATTGTGTTTTGCACAGACAATACTACTTTAAAGGATTCCTTTTCGGGCAATATTGTGCAGGATAGGGATGTTCATACAAAAAAAAATACTATTATTATTAGCAAGCGGTTTCACCCGCCTAACTCCAGTCTAAGCCTTCCTCAACAAATTGACTATTCAACACAAAAATAATATATGAGATAGCGCGTTCAAATAATCACGACTAACGATACCCATAGGAACATCCGCTTAACTATTCGTTTAGCGTGTTGCCCTCCTCTGACTAAACAACGAAATGTATTATATTTCATCCCGGTATTTCGTCAAGACCGAAACTCGCACGGGTAAAGTAAACTCCACGGGTAGCGCGAATATACATATAACAAAGAAGTAAAAAAGAGTGTCTGTACATTAAGTCGTCATTTCATTATCAAACCTTATTGGCCCACTGCTGGACATAGGCCTCTTTCAATGAACGCCAATACGACCGATCTCCTGCTACACGCATCCATCCCGGACCGGCTACTGCACGGAGATCGTCTTCCTACCTGGTGGACGGTCGACCAACACTCCTCTTTCCAAAACACGGCCCTCACTCCAGAACCTTACTGGCCCGTCTGCCACCTGTTCTTCTGCGTGTGTGACCAGCCTATTGTCACTTCAGAGAGCTTACCTTAGTTCTCTGCCTTACCTTCTTTACGAATTTTGTTGGACAGAGAAACACCCAACATAGTACGCTCAATAGGCCGTTGAGATACCGAAACTTGCGGACCAGTCCTAAATTAAGAGGCCATGTTTCGGTCCGTAGGTCATCACGGGGAGAACGCATTTTTTGAAGACTTTTGTCTTCAAGCTCTACGGTATAGGCGACTTGAGAATCTGACGAAGCCTCCGGAATGCTGCCCAATCCAATTGAATCCTTCTATCGGCTTCCTTCTCGAAGTTATGTCTACCTAATATCAATAGTTACCCGAGGTAGACACATTCGTCTACGACTTCTAGAATAGCACCATCGAAGTTCTTAAAACTTGCAAGCCATGCAATGGGAGGTACGCCCCGCTGAAAGACAAAATTAAAAATCTTTTTAGCCCTCGTAACACAGGTTCGCCTCCTGCCCGAAGAAGCTAGACTGTAATTCCGCCTTTCCCCCATTAAGGCTGCAAAGGGGTAGACTAATCTCAGTCAAGCTGACGTCCGGGAGATCTCCTGACAAATGTCGTGTCAGGCTTGTACGCGGAACGTTATTTAAAATATCGGGATGTGGAGCGTGCGACGTATATAACTTGCTATAGAAAGCTTCGATCTCAAATAAGATCCCAGGCTTAGAAGAAACGGTAACCCCAGAATCAGTCCTAACCTTTGTCAGATGACCTCTTCCAAGCTTCCCCACAAAAAAATCTTCGACCCTCTATTCTGCTCAATCGCTTCGTAAACCCGTTGCGTGTTTGAGAAAGAAGCTTAACATCGCCAGACGTAACGTCTTCGTGTGCTCTGATTGTTCCCTCATAAGTCCAAGCGTCTCATCTGAGAGCTCGTATACTTCACCCACGTCCCGCATGTAACCTATCTCGCCACTCATGGTCTCGTCAATTGCCATTGTACTTTCCGACGTATCTAGGGCATCGAACCGGTTCCTTAATTCCAGTTCGAATTTTTCGGTACCTACCGTCGTGCGCCTGGAGTGAGGTCGGAGTGTTGACTGTACCAAACATTAAATAATTTTCAAAAATGATAACGAAACAGCAGCAGAGAAAAAATAGGAAAAAAATGCCTGCTTGTATGTTTATAATTAGATTATAATATTGTTTAGCACAATTGCTTACAGTTAGCTTTACGACGATTTTGTTACCTGATTTTAGCTGTACAGCTAGATTATATTATACGATTTAGAAACAGTTTTTCTTTACTGTGAGTCGTTCACGTATAAAGAAATTTTGATATATACTAAACAAGCCCGAGGTCTAACAATGTTTTTATTTTTTTTTTAGGTTTACGGGATTTTTACCTAATAGCCTTATAGCTTTCTTCTACATTTAGACTAATAGGATTGGCTCATAGATCATCGTGCATAAATACAGTGGTATTATGAACTAGTTGTTGCTCGCTCATTACTTAGATGAAACATGCGTTAGTTTTTAGACAATTGTAAAAAAATTGCACGTTTTAATTTAATAAATTTTACGGGATACGGAACAGTGTGACGTGTAATCCTACATGTAATGTACAGGAGCGCTGCTCCTGCCTTGGTGCCCTATGGTGGGTCTACTTCTGTAATGGGGAACACTCATATATATGCTTACATTGGTATATAATTGCAAGTAGTGTCGTCCTTTTATTTTTTGTTGACGCGGGGAAACGCATTTACGCGCCTTCACCAGCCCGGGGTGGGGTCCAGTGGTGTGTGGGGCTCGCGGCACATGATAGTGCCGAATACCCACAAAAACCACCGCGAGTACCATCTGCACCGCCCTTGGTGAGCTTCGACAGCTAGTCCGCCCCGTTGGAGACCAACTTCACCTCCACAGATGGGGTTGCCCCGCTCTACAGGACAACCCCACTGACTTTGACTTTGGTACAGTGCTATGGGGTGAGGTTCCCATCCTCGCCCCTTGCCCCATGCGCAAAAGCGCCTTCACCTGTTGTTCTTTGGTCCCTTCTACTTATAAGAGGGGTACCGAGGGCGCTTCCTCCTCCTTATCTTTAGCCCCCTCTTCTCGGAAGAGGGGTACAAAGATCCCCCTCGGTTCAATTGGCTCCGCCTGGGTTTACCCCAGGCTACTAAGCCCCACCGCCACGACAAGGCTTGAACCATGATGGGGAAGTAGTGTCGTCCTGGCCTAATTTAGTCTAATGCGGTCATCTCGATTTAAAAGAGCCACATTACAGTGCGGGACATATTATTGTGCACAAGTGTTTGCGCAGACGCAAGTACACCTTCTATTCCCTAATTCTAAGATTGCAATGAGACACGACCGAAAAGAAATTAGGCAGCGGCTTACCGACCCTACCGCACGGTAAAAAAACCTTCCTAACTCTAGACTGCTTTTAGAAATTGAAATATCCTAGTACACTTGTTGTTTAGTCCGACTCGGGATTCCAACCCAGGACCTCAGGTCTTTGGGTGAACATGCTCACCACTACTACGTGGAAGTTTGAATATTAGGTGTATACAAACGCAGCATTAGTAATTTATAACTAAACTTCAATTACAATTCTTGCTCAACCACGTTTAACTTACCTCGCCCAAGTTCTGCCTCGAAAAGCACATGCCAATTTAAATGTAACTTAGAAAAAGTTTCACAGTACCTTACCCTTAACAATACCTTATGTTTTGTCTGCGCCTAAAGTTTTAATAAGCTTTCTTTACATGAGCTTAATGTAACTTATGAATATCAAAAGGAACGCTCTACGGTATGTTTTCATAATGAAGAATTCTCCTCATTATGAACTTTGCTCGATTTTATTTATTTACAAGAAATGAGGAAATGTTTTCCGAATTCTTGTCACCGCCATTTTGGACCCTGAAAAGGTGTTCAAAGTGAGAAGAAAGTCAAACAAATGTCACAGTATCGATACGGCCATACCTGACTATTATTTTTGATACAACGTCGCCGGAGTCTATAAGTGCTTCCCGGGTGGTTAGACTAGGTTTGGGGTTGAAAGCGGACCAACCCCATCTCCCGCGGATGGTAGTGATGCATCCCGATAGTGTATTGAAACAGCTAATGTTTAATTTCTACAAATAAAATAGCGTACAGCTTCCACAAAGTGTTATAGTAAAAGTAAGCTGTATGTCTGTAATGAGGAGTGAGAAAGAAAAAGTGGAAGAGACAATGTTTCACGTGGATTTACTCCTAACATTTTTTTCATATCTTCAATATAGTTTCGTAGTATAAGAGGGAGCCTCTTTGATTACCGACACCGATAGACATCCGCATAATCTTGATGTAGTCTCGTCGCCCTCCTTTTTTTTACTCCCTTCCAATGGTCCACCTGCCGCTCACAAATCACTGTACTGTGGTATCACATGAGCGAGAGGTCATGCCGGTCCATTTCGGCTACAATACAGCGTGGCGTTACGCTTACTGTTAACAAGTAAACTTCAAGTTTTCACTTAAACTATTCTAACATATGTATACGAGAATAAATTTATATTATGTAAAACTACAATATAATCCCGTGGCTTGTGGACAAGAGGCAAGCCGACAGCCCTCGTGTTCGTGCGTAGCGAATAAGTTGCGCGAGTAGTGTGGGGGAATATAAACGCCATCTGCTTGTGTCAAGCTTCAGTTTCCCTTAAAGCTACCATAATAGTGGCTAGTGTAATTATAATTAGTGTTCAGAGTGCAGACTAAAAATATTTCATTAATTCATTATTTATTGTATAACAGGTGGTTCCGTTTGTAAGTTGTGAGTTTCCGGTGCCCCATTGGAGGGAGAAGACAGAAAGACAGAGTGAATCGCAATTATTCTTGTGTCTATTCACATCGGTCCCGACGCGCCCACGTTTTTTTATAGATTAGGGGGCAAACGAACAATCGGAACCATTTTTACTACTACCGACAACCATAAACATCTACATAACTACTATGCCGATGCGTTGCCCTCCTTTTT
>JAFELO010001142.1:35983-146618 GCA_017140195.1 Eumaeus atala
TAAATTTACCAACGGTTCAGAACTAGCCATGACCTGTGAACGAGAGGCTAAACAAACTTAGCGGGTCTGACAATTTTAGATTAACTGGTAGCGCCGCGGAGTTTCACTCGCGTAACTCCAGCAAGATGGATCATACCGTCATGATATATAGCTAATAACCATTCTTATGAATGTATCTAGCATATATAAAAACATTTTTACAAAATCTATGTATAACTCCAGATATCAGCGCGTTCAAATAAATAAAACTCTCCAGCTTTGTTACATTAGTATAGATTCAATATCTTTAAACATACAATTAAATTGACATACTTTTTACTATTTATGTAAAATGACTTAGAGTAAAAATGCATAGAGATGTAGACGTACACGACACAGTATCACGGAACATGGCATGAGTTGATGTTCACTCATTAATGAACCTGCTGTTCGCTTTACGATCCCAAGCAGACTGCGTTTTAATTAAGTTCTGGGATGACTTATTTTTATTAAATGGCCGTAATGGAGCCTTGGACGGCACCTTAAAATAAATTTAATAAATATATAAGCTTGATTTTAGAATTGTGATACTGGAAAATAAGTATGTAAAATTTGTCATCGACCCCGATACGCCGGTCAAACATGTTATCTATTATGTAGTTTCGAGGTAAAGGTGACATATCATTAAGCGTAGGTATTTATATCTCCATATGTATGCAAATATTCTGATCTGTAGTCGATGCAATAAAATTAATATATTAAAAGAAATTTAAATTACCAGGTAACAGTAAGTTTGTAATACATGCACGCTACTGGACGAATTTGATTAAAAAGGGACTGTTCAAAATTGTATACAGCGTAGGCCTGGCCTTGTGCCACTATTAATATAAAGAAAATAAAATATATTGGAAAATATTGATAATTGAAATCCATGAATTCATTTTAATTTCAGCGTTGTTAATAATTATTTTTTCCGCGATAAGCAACACTACTAATGACGTCTTCATACCTTTTGACGTTTCTGTCATATATTGTAAGGCTGATTTTAGTCTCACGCCGATGACGGCGCGCGCACCGTCACCGCTGATGGCCGAGATATATGAACTTATAGGAAGCGTTTTTTGGTTCTCATGCCGTAGAAAACATCTTCACGCCAGTTACCTGGTACAATAGTCACAGTTGAGCTAATTGAAACTAACGTCACATGGCAAGATATTTACATGCATTGCCTCCTCCATGTTTACTAACTCCGTGAATGACTTCTATCCCAATTAACATAAAAGTCTTCTACATTTAACGCGGGTCCTTAAGCTGCTTTCAAGAAGAGTAGCTTAAGAACTTCCCAGTGTATGTTGTAAATTCTCCTAGAACTGTCAATAGAACGTCAATGTGTTGTGCATGTGTGGCTGTAAACAACTATGTTGGCCACGACGTGAGGTTTAGAAATGAACAAACAAACATTCGGTTTATAGCGTTATTGATAAGCCATAAAGTAACAAAGGCGTATCGATCATGGTTCGCGTAACTATATGAATAGATTACAACAGTGTATTTTTCCTAAGTCGCAAAGGTTCTTTGTAAAGATCGAATTTTGAACAATTCAACAAAGTTTATTTTGACAAAGTCCCATACGTACATGTTGTACAGGAGAAAAAAAAACAATAAGCGCAATTTCTTACCGCGAACAACATCGTTGTGGACCCACCTGCCATCCTCGGTATTTCCGTACCGATACGTACCTTGGGGTTCTTCAAGAAAAGAACCTACTCCTATATCAAAGTCCAGCGAAGCCTGCGGTACCTCGGTTTCTATGGGCCGCGGTAGGCTCTTTAGTGCATGAAAAAGGGAAAACCTGTATTTTCTATAATGTAATTTGAAATACTCCCCTCGGTCTGGGATGGAGATCGGTCGTCCTGGCGTTCATTGAAAAAGGCATATGTCTGTTGATGTTGATGAGGCGGCAGCTAGCGCGAACTATGAAATAATCAAGAAAAACGTAAAAATGTAAAAAAAACTAACCTAACCTAACCTAACCTTAACGGCGCCTTGACCACCGCACAGTTGCCACGCTTGCATTAGATGTCACCCAACTGCTAAATATTCAGGTTGTAGTAATAACGTACCTAAACCGTCTGACGCCTGGGGGATTACCGGACGGCACCCTTTCTCTCCCAACATCAACAACATTATAGGATGAATATTAGGATGTTTCTACTAGGATGTACTGCGAGAAAAGTGACATCATAGCTATCATCTTCACGACGGTCTTGCTCATGTGGAGCTACAGCTACCTCTTCGGATCGTACCGGACTCAATGTAGCATGGTACTACCTCTCACTAAAAATTAAATGACACGTGTCACTGACGAGTGCTGAGGGCGTCACTGGGGCGGTGATGCGTAGATACGTTTTTTCGTGTTACCAAAAGAGCAGTTTTTTCTTCGGACCTGATCTTTTGCTGTGGAAGCGAAGAGAAGCACAATACAGCTTCGTCGGATTTAGTGCTCTTCTGGCGACGAGACTAGGTTTGGGGCCGAAAGGAGGACCTATCCCCCTCCCTCTCTCTCTCTCTCTTTCCCACAGATGGGAGAGATGCATGCCCGATATGAGAGTATTTGTAACAGCTAACTTAACAATTATTATCAAGGCCAGAGGGATCGAGGGGGTCCCTCCTCATCTCGCGCGTGGTAGCTAAAATGACCTCGGCGCTGACGTGAATGTTTGGCTCATGGAGAGGTTGTGACCAGGGGGGGCGTACCCCCTCTTAGTCCTCTCACGGGTGAAAAGCCTCGCCCACGATAGTCTCAGAATACCTAACCGGTACGGCGGTACTATTTAAGCTAGGCAAATCGCGGAACGTATTGGACCAGAAAAAAAAGGAAACAGTGAGATCCGAACTATGAAGTGATGATGAAGGACGATGCAAGTGCGGAGGTGACATATGACATCACCAATTCTCGCAATAACACAGTCGCTGTCAAAACATATTTGTGAGCCGAGTAACAGGAAATTTATAATAGTGATCCAAGTGTCAGAGTTTGTGCAGCGCTGGGCACGGTGAGGTCGCCACTGACACCGACCTTATTCGTTCGGTCTATCAGAGACTGATGGCCCATTGGTATAAGGGTAAACGTGACGCATCTGCATAGGAATTGAAAGAGTGTGAAAAGCTTGCGTGCTTTCAGTGCTGTATATGTCGTAGACGTGTTGTATAAATCGCCGTATTATATTACGGCTAGCCATTTTTAAAAACAGGCCCGATTTGTTTATGGCGGGCCATCTATCAGCCGGATTATCATTGCGAGACGTTCTTCAATATGGCGACAGACGTGCAACCTCACTGAATATCTTGGTTTTAGACAGTGGTAGTGATCTAGATGGAGAGTAAACAGCAATGGAGAAAGGCAGCTAAGGACGCAGGGAAAGTAAAGCTAACAAAGTATATTGTTCAATGCATGCAATATTTACCTTATTTCAATGCATGGTAAGGCGGTCGTGCGTAACGAATGCGTTTGACGCATGCAAACATAAAACGCTGATAAACTGTGAGTGACTATGATTATGTATAATGCATATAGCGGTTTAATGTTGAGTTGTTATAAGAGAAGGGATTTCCAATACAGATTCTATGGGTTACTGTGAGTGCTCGTCGGGCGGCGAGACTATGCTGGAGGTCGAAAGGGGAGCTGACCCTCCAGTCAACCACAGTACAGCGGTGCAACTCGAGTATCTGTTGTGTATCTAGTACAACACTTGAATACATGGTGGTTTAGTTGTGAGCATTTTCTGCCACAATTCTTGAATTCGACCAAAGTCTTATTAGGATTTCTCAGTTTCTAATTCGGAGTCGGAAAATCCTCCTCGCTCCGGTCATGTCGGACTGCAATCCTGTCGGAATATGTTGTTAAGTTATAACTGCCGCTGTGCAGTTACTAGTACCAGACGTTATTAAGCTCTAACAGTCGTTATTAAGCTACCAGTACAGGGCGTTGGTACGTTATACTATAATTGTTTACTGGGTGGGTTTGATCTCTCTCTCTCGAATGTGATCTACTCAATGCTCGAGAGCGACAGATCCTGGGAGGCGATGGCCTCTTTCTGTGACACGGTCATGTTCTATATGGAGGCCCCGGAGCAGGCCAGATAAGAGAAGGTGGAGAATGGTCCGTACCGCAGACGACGGTTGGGTGTGCGGCAAAGGCGCAACGCGCAACTTATGCCGCCCCCTTAGATGGGACCCAGGGTCAAGATGGGAACCTGATCTGTACGTTCCTATCGGTGGAGGGGGCTGATCTAGGTTGTCGCATCAGCCCCACCATGGTTCAAGCCTTGTCGTGGTGATGGGGCTTAGTAGCCTGGGGTTATCCGAGACACCTTGGGCGAAGCCAATTGAACCGAGGAGGTGGCGGCTCTTAGTACCCCTCCTATATGAAGAGGGGACTAAAGAGCAGGAGGAGGTGCCGCTCTTTGTACCCCTCTTATAAAAAGAGCAAAAAGTAGCGGCGATTTTGCGCACGGGGCAAGGTGCGAGGATGGGAACCTGTCACTGCACTGTCCCAAAGTCGGTGGGGTTGTCCTGTGGTGCAGGACAACCCCATCTGTAGAGGTGGCGTCGGTCTCTTCGGGGGCTGACTTGCCGTCGAGGTGCCCTGATGATTTGTTGTTCCGGGGCACCTCATCAAAGGCGGCACTGGTGGCACTCACGGTGGTTTTTGTGGGTATTCGGCACTATATAATGTGCCGCGAGCCCCACACACCACTGGACTCCACCCAGGGCCAGTGAAAGCGCGTCAACAAAAAAAAAAGGTTGTCGCATCAGCCTCCTTTTTGGAGAGGTCTGGCCCGTCTGGAGGGGCTGGCCAGTCGCCGAAGTGTCCTGTAGCTGATAAATCCAGGGTACTTCAGTATAGGCGGCCGATGGTATCGGCGGGGGTTTTAGTGGGTATTTGGTAAGCCGCGAGTCCCACACACCCATCGGATCCCACTCAGGTCCGATGGCAGTGCGTAAATGCATTTCCCCACGAAACAAAAAAAAACTATAATTATTTATACCAGGGAACACTGATACTAGCTAGCTATCTGTACTTTATAATTAGTAATGAAATTAGAGCGTCCAATCAACGGTTGTAATATAAAGAAACACAGAAAGAGAGAGAGAGAGAGAGAGAGAGAGAGAGAGAGAGTGAGTGAAATTAATACATAAGGGAGAAGGAGCAGGTGAGTGTACTTATAATTCTTCTAAGATACAAATTTTCAAAATATTTATTTTCGTTCTTACGTTCCCTTATTCCATCGCGATGTTCCTTAACATGGTTAGATTGGACAAATACCGATACCGTAATGTAAACATAGCTCCTTCTACATACCATATATAAATAGAGAATATGTTCACCCTTCCAGCCCAACACACTCACCATTCCTTTCTCAGCGAGCAAAACAATAGCGCACACATTTAGACATGTCTGTGCAATTGACATTAATTAAAGAGATTTACGCACTCGTTATCTCTATACAAACATTGCATTCCAAAGACGAATATCCTAAACTCAAAATAGAAATCGCTTACAAAATAGTTTCTATTTTGAGCTTTGTCACGCAGGAGTCATTTGCCTCTCTGAGCAATGGAAGAATATACAGGAGTTATTCATTACCTTGTACCGAAATTATGTTCATAGAATTATTACAATAAAACTACTTTCAACAACCATGGTCACGAGTCCACCCGTGCCCCGTGACCGGTCGGGACTGGCCACTCGCCGAGATGTCCTGCTGCTAACAGATCCGGGGCACATCAGTTTAGGCGGCCGACGGCACCCGCGGGGTTTCAGTGGGTATTCGGTTAATCCACGAGTTCCACACACCCATTGGATCTCACCCAAGACCAGTGGCAATACGTAAATGCATTTCCCCGCGAAACCAAAAAAAAACTTAAGACATTAACAGAATTATATTACGATACTAGCTCTTGTAAGAATGCTTACCGTGTGAAGTAGGAATGGCCAATAGCCTATATATAGGCTTTAGGTATAACCAGGGTTGGCAATATTAAAACCCCGCCGCCCGGCGGAGGTTATCTCGCCACCTACCGGAATAGCCCATTGCCATTTCAGCTTGCTAGACTTCAGATCTATATCGATGACTTTAGTCTTAATGTGAATTTCTTCGTTTCTGATTTTATCCCTGAGGGTCATACCAAGCATAGCTCATTACATTACCCGCGGAGCGACTTTGAGCAGATGTACCAGCCAACCAGTGTTTGACCATGTCTCAGCTTAGTATGTCATGACGGACAGGACGGTAGGGCAAGTTTAGTCTTCGTGCTCTGCGGTATGTGAGACGAGAAGATATGACGAAGCTTCCCAAAACTACCCAGTTCGACTTACTCCTCATGTTAACTTCACCCTGGAAGTTGTTTTTACGTAACTGCAAGATTGGCCCGAGGTAAACATACTTCCGAACAGCTTCAAGGGTTTCATCATTTACGATTATATAATTAAACAAATTTCAAACATAATTAAAAGTAATTTAAAACAGCCTTAAACATGTTTATAACACACATGTTTTAATTATAATGTTTTTATTATTATATTATACTCTTTTAGTTATAAGAAAGCAAGACACTGATTTTACTTGTGAGAATGAGTTGTTATTATATGTATGTAAAAAATAATTCAAAATTATAATTATCATAATGTTCATTTTTTTTCTGATTTAAAACATGTTACACGTTTAAATCATTGCAATTACAACAGTAATGTGACACTAAAAAGACATCTTTACTTTTATTTTCCAAATAATAATAATGCTTTGTTTCCTGTTCTTTTACAGTAACATGTTCAACCCTGGATATAACAAGTTATATGACAATTTATTTGAAAAACTTTTGACAGTTAAGAGCTAAGACTTTAGACTCAAGCAATTAAAATACAACATCAAATTCTATGTGACATACATATTAATAAGAGATAGTAACCATTAACGTAGTACGTAAACTCCAGCCACAGTTTTTCGACCGTTTGTTTCTTGTTTATATTAAAGGACACACCCATAAGTGTTGTCTCACCATTTGATAGTCGCTACTGATCGTAGCGCAACAATGTAATTTTCTGATGAATGTGTAATATTGTACGTAGTATGACTGGTCTAGCTATTAGTGCAGGAGCCCGTGTTAGCTAAACGTACTGCGAGCCGGAATCGAGCATAAAATTTCAACTCTTTAGCTATCACGGTTCATGAGATACAGCCTGGTGACAGACAGAGAGACGGACTACAGATGGATGAACAGACGGACGGACACACGGATGGACAGACGGCCGGACACACTGACAACAGAGTCTTACTAATAGGGTTCTGATTTTATTCTTTGGGTACGAAACCCTATCGAAGTCCTCTAGAAACCTGTCTGTCTGTATGTGATCGAATTTCTCAAAACTTACAGAACTAATTATCATATGGTTTTCACCAATGGATAGGACGATTTCCGAGGAAGGTTTTAATTTGTTAGGTTTGCTACCGTGTTATTCAAGGGCCAAGCTGGAACGAATCTGTTTTATCCTTTAACATGTTCATGGCAATAGATAATATGCTGATAGTGAACTTGTATCTGTAAAGCATTTATCCACTCTAAGCGCATTCCGTAGAGTTGGCTAATCTCGGCCAGGAAGACTCGGTCTTTTCTCCACAGTATATCGTAGCAAGTGAAACATTTAGTTAACGTTCGCATATGTTGTAATGCGGACGTTCTGACTCTGCCGCCGGAATCTCGGAAAACTGTTCGAAGACGCGACTGCGGACAGGTTTCTCTCACTTTGAGGCAGTATCGTGTGAGTAATTTGTGTCTCCCCGGACGTGCTAACATGGTGTTGGTAACTTGCATTCAGAGTCGCCAACAAATTTCTACTTTAATAACAAATCTATGCGCTCATGCGTTTCTAGGTATTGGGAATAATACCCCTTGATTCGGCACTATAAACGTTGTTTACTCTTGTCATTCTCCTCCACGAAGTACGAACAGTTAACCTTGTTATTCAGAAAATTCTACAGATTGTTTGTATGATTTCATTCTATTATATTTTTACGCGAAGACCATAATTAAAATTTCTCCCAGCTCTCGTACCATTTCACGTCGCGGATTGATACAATATGCTTGCAAAATAGAAACCAAATTTCCAAGTTAATAACAAACCAATACGATAATGCATTTGTAGGTAGTAGGCGTGAATAATGTCCATTGATTCGGTTCTATATTAATTGTTTACTTTTATCATTTTAAATATTATTTTATTATGATTTTGTTGTGATAACGTATTGTAAATGCACAGCGCTTGCTGCATGCACGAGAAAGTGACGTCACAATTTCTCGTAATGCTCCAGATGGGCGGAGCCTGCGAGCGAGAGAGAGTATCATATCGTCTTTCTCACTTTATCGGTCGATGCGTTCGTAGATCAGAACCGTTATCACGTAAAATTATATAGTCCGTAAACCTATAATGAAAATAATTTTATATACGTAACAATTATGTGGATGGCTATGAGTAGTCATAAAGAGGGTCGTTTGCTCTCTTGTACTGTAGAAAGTCAAACGCGTTACTTGAAATGACTTCTAAGTCTCGTCGTCACGGTTGCAACCAAATTTCCATTCTAATAACAAACCTTAGCGATGATGCATTTTTAGGAATTCTGGGTATTGTGTATAATGTCCATTGCTTACTTTCTATAGTCGGTATTTTCTGAAGTTCTGTAGTATGGATTTCTTTCAACAGTGGCTATTTTCTGAAGTCTTGTAGTATTGATTTCTTTCAACAGTGGCTATTTTCTGAAGTTCTCTAGTATTCATTTCATTCAACAGTGGCTATTTTCTGAAGTTCTGTAGTATTGATTTCTTTCAACAGTGGCTATTTTCTGTAGTTCTGTAGTTCTATAGTCGTCATTTTCTCACATCATTTTCCTTAGACTAAGTAGGGTTGTACGTAGTCAGTATTCAGAACGTTCCGCATATTGCTGATTAACGATTACTTTTACTCGTAAATAATGTCTATCTATATTAATTTCCTCATACTATTTAGTAGCCAATGGCCCTTTGGTGGGAGGAGGAAAGAATGCCACTCATAAGTATAGTAATTATACGGATTATTCGTTTGACCCCAATTACCATAAAAATGCGCATATATTGATGGCCAAATCAGACAAATTACTAGGCTACATAATAAAATTATTGTACATGAGTAATTAGTAATTACTGCTACGTTAAAAATGTCCTACGTGTACTTTGGTTATACTAGTCACCTCTATACTAACTATGGTATTGGCTACAACGCACATTCTTACGAATAATAATAATAATAATAATGTGGTCCTTGACCAATTTCGGCTACGGCGGCCATCTCTATAGAGACCAGCCAACTGCGCAGGACATATTACAGTGCAAAAGTGTGTGCGCAGGCATAAATGCACTCCCTCATTCCCCTGTTCCAGTGGGACGCGGATCCAACACGATTGGTGGGAAATCACGAGCGGATCCGACACGATTGGAGAGAAATCACGAGAGGATCCGAAACGATTGGAGAGAATTCACGAGGCGAACCGACGGCATAACCTGCTTTCTGATTCACGGGTTTTTAACATCAGCAACATCCCGGTTTTGGACTGTTATTAAAAGTTGTCAATAACACTTTGGTCCGATGTCCGGCGGTCCTGTGTGCACATGCACAAGCGAACTGGAGCGAAGAGATTGTTCGTTTGAAAGCGCTAATCTTAGAATATGGTGCCTTGATGTTACGGTACCGTTGGTGATCTAAAGAACTCAGGCAGCGGTGCAACAAGCCGGTATGCCAACGGGTAGGGCCCCCGAAGAACAATGCGCGCAGGTGGAACCATTACAAATATTGACTAGGTAGCTCTATGGACCCCACCATGGTTCAATCCTTGTTGTGGCCCTGGGGCTCAGTAGTCAGGGGAGAACACCAAGCGAAGCCAATTGAGCTACTCGGGGGATGATCATTGTACCCCTCTTATGAGAGAGGGGACAAAATAGCAATAGGAGGAGGCGCATTTGAATTTGGGGCAAGAGGTGAGGATGGGAACCTCACCGCATTGCACTGTCCCAAAGTCGGCGGAGATGTGCTATGGTGTGGGGTAACCCTACTGTGGAGGAGGTGTCGTCCCGTAAGCCCGTTAGACAAGCCGTCGAGGTGCCTTGATGATTTATTGTTCCGGGGCACTTCACTAAAGGAGGCACCGATGGCACTCTCTGTGATTTTCCCCGCGTCTTGTTTCCTCGCGTCAACCAAAACAAATGTAGCTCTCTGGAGACAGAGTGGAGGGGCCAAACGGGGTTATCAATTTGCCAAGGGCCCCGAAGTATTACGCCGTGTACTTAGTCCAAGTTTCATTGTTTAATTTAGTGAATATTGTAGGTACCTATTAAAATTTTGGTGAACCTACTAGGAACTTAACACACTCTAAGAACTGGTGTGAAGATGTATGTTGTGTTTTGTTGAGTCGGTTATTAGAGATTGCATTGTGGTATTATAACATTGTACGTTTGACACTTGTTACATATAGTTTATTCATTTATTCAGTATTTCTAAGACCCGGAGCTTCCTGTTAGAGTCTCCATTATGAATCAGGAATTAAACGGACATATGAAATAAATTTTATTTTTCCAGTTTGTGGTTATCAGCATCTGTGTAGAGTAAATATCGAGTATATAAATCGATGTCGTGGTGTCAAAGTACTGCTGATGACGTCCAGAGCTCGGACTAAGTTTAACTCTGGGACTATTGTGATGTGCCCACAGCGTCGGTTAATGGGCGATCAAACTCACTTAGTGAACAAGTTACACAAGTTCCTGGGCGCGGAGGGAGGAAGTGCGGTAAACGACTTAGCAAATGTCCTGATCAGAAACTGAACTAAACTCGGTTGCCGCTGTAGAGGACTCTATAGTCGTAATTTACTCGCCGGATTGAGTCGTTTAATCACTTCGAGCCTTAGGGGTTGGTCTGACTATTAAAATCTCGGTTCACTGGGAACCGGCGTGAACATGAGGTGAACTTAGCTAGAAAGTAAAAGAAACTGGTTTCACTGGCTACGTGCAGTGGAAATTATTAAATTAATGTACCTCTGTAGTGTCATGCTGCATTGCAGTCGAAGTAGACCAGCGGCCCGTAAAAGGATAGCTATGCTGTCGCGTCTCGTGTGGTCTAAGAGTGCCGGGGTGCCAGGGGAAGAAGAAACTATGACAACGCATCTGAATAAATTAAAAGCTATAAGAAATACTGCACGTGAACAGGATTGGCACTACAGAGTGACCCAACCACTCAGATCATCTTTTATCATGTGACAGCCACTTTGGTCATGTGACAACCACTGTGGTCATGTGACAGCCACTGTGTAGCATTCATACAAACTTTTGTATAGGCAACATTTGTACCACATACACACATACACAGTACACGTATTATTTATGGCAAACGGTGATAACACCGAAATAGTACTTTGGAAACGTCTAGTGCATTGATAAGACAACAACACACAACACATAAGTACAGTACAGCAAATAGTGTGTTTTATTGCTTAATTATTTATACTACCTATTTACTACGTCTCTGTCTCTTTGGAGCAAAAACTATTTTACGAAATAAAGGCTTATATTTTAATAGAATGTGTATTCGATTTCATTACTTTAGCTAAATAATATTATACACACCCACGACACACAATGAATACAAAAAGAACTAACTGACTAATATACCGTAATTATGACACTCTCAAGCATATTATGGCGTACCACATTTACTCTTTAATGTATAAAAAAGGGTTACCAGTAAACAAGTATTTGAAGTTATAATTAAGATCCAATTTCGATGTCTGAGCTATCACAGGTGAAACATTACATTAAAATATTTTACTTTAAGGTTAATTCATAAGAAAAATGATAGGATAGTTTGATGGTTCCATTGTTTAAAAAAGCCATAGTGTAAGCCTTGATGCCTGTATCATGTTACCGAGAGGTATATGCCGTGGCGATTCAGAAGCAGTACAGATGTTGTTCTATTTCTCTCTCTTTTAACTCAGCCGACCGTACTTGTGTTTATTGGCACTATCGCTTTCAGTGTGTGCTTTGTTATTTGATAAGGAAATTTCATTACACTTAGTATTGTATAATTGTACAGTAATAATCGGCAATTTTTATTGAGACGTGTAATGTGACTGACGAGCCACGGCCCAAATCATCTGCTACTGGTTGCCACATATGTATGTATGTTATCACATACATACATATATTTTACTATATCTATAGATGAATGTAGATATAATATTATAATTTTTTTATATGTCTCTCATTTTTATTTATTTTAATGTTAAATAAAAAAAGCAAACGAACAATCGTAGTCCGTCAATGTATGCCGGTATAATGTGAGTGAGAGGTACCTCCCCCGGTCGTGCCGGCCCAATTCACACACGCCCTTCTTCACATCAAACTATATATAGATTTCCCAATGTCTACTGAACAGATTTTCAGACAGTATTCACCGATGGATACAGCGATTCCCGAGGAAGGTTTTAGTGTGTAATATATTAAGTTAATCGGCCACTGATATTTTACGATGTATAAATCGAATGCACTATATTTCTAATTAACATTTATTCATTTTACGGAGACAAGTTTTAACGCACGGAAAATGAACTACAAAACTGCTCGCATCTACAATTTTCTAAATTAATTTTTAATCATGTTTACTGCGAACATTCCTCTGCAAATGTATATTATATTGCAATGGAATTATATTCTAATATTCTTTAACAAATCATTTTACAAATTTAAAAATAATCATGATTTACTGAGGGGGGAATATTTTCTGCATTTCCGATTTGTTGAGTTGCTAAGAGAGAAGTAATAAAGTTATCCGTTTTATCGTAATTACTTATATATTTTGTAAGAGGTAGTGCCATTGGAATCGAATTGGGCCAGCACGGCCGCACCTTCTCATGCACAAATAACGCTGTAAGAAGGAAGGCAACTTTCCTGGGTAGTGCCAAAAGGCTACGACTTCATATTTGCCCCCTTTTACTAAATTAATTATGTAGCGCTAACCAAGCAACCAAAGCGCTTTTTTTCTTGACGCGGGAAACTCATTTTCGCACCATCACCGACCCTGGATGGGGTCCAGTAGCATGTGTGACTCGCAGCACATTATAGTGCCAAATACCATAAAAACCACCGCGAGTGAGATCTGTGCGCCCATAATGAAGTGCGCCAGAACAACAAATCATCAGGGCATATCTGTGGCTTGTTAGTCCGCGGTAAAGGACCGACGCCCAGAAGGGTTGCACGAACCACAGGGTGGTGGGGTTATCCTTTGCGACAGTGCAATGGGCTGAAGTTCCCACCCTCGCCACTTCCCCCGTGCAGAAAGTCACTTCTTCTCATGCTCTTTTGTCCCGTCTTCTTATAATAGTGCTACAAAGAGCGCCTACTTTTCCTGCTCTTAAGTACCCTCTTCTTATAAGAGGGGAACAAAGTGCAGCCCCCTCGACTTAGCCCAGGCTAACTTCACCCCACGCTACTAAACTCCACGACAAGGCTTGAACCATGGTGACGAACCAATTTTAGCTCTAGTGTTCTTAATTATATTTCCTACGTCTCACACACAAGAAATGTGACAACATTAGGAACCCCCTAATGACGTTTTCTTACCCTTAACAGTCCAGCACCACGGAGACAGTACACGACGTGTCAATCTGACGCGTTCGTGTACCGTATGCGATTCACGCGCCATGTTTTGTTCAATGGACTCTTACTTTATGGATGTGTCTATCACATTTCTACTATCTTTTATTTCTTATATTTGTCTACTATATTTGTCTGAACTTATCAAACTCACTCATAAATAGAAAGAACTTTAAAACATGATGATTTTTTTCTTCTTGGTTGATGGCCCAGACAGACCCTAGGAGAATACAGAAATTCTAGGGGATTCGTATGTCCATTTCAGTTCCGGAACCTTAACAAAATTTAAAGCTTTACAATCTAATCCTGATGTTGATGATTACGAACTAATTAGCATGGCAAAGTGGACGGTAAAAGGCTTTTGAATATAATTAGCAGCCGAGGAACCTTGACCTCTCATATCGCTCAAGCTTATCAGATAAGTTAGAGATAGTCCCAATACACTATCACCAGTTATCTGTCGTTATCTACATATTCAGAAACTGTTATAAGTGAATAAAATGGCTAATGAACACAGTCTAGTGGCAAGCATAGTCAGTCTCATGACGTACCAGGTTTGCGTACCGGATTGGACCAGGGGTATTTATTCGTTATAAGTATGGGACGCGGTGCCTTGGAGAGCACGTTAAGCCATCGGTGCCACGCCTGATTGGTCTTTTCCAAAAATGGTCTGGAATCGGAAACTTCGCGACTTTACATGTGTACAGTGCCTCAGACAGCACGTTATGGTCATTTCTCTTTTCTAATAACCGAGTGAGAAAGTTGGCGGTGTAAAACCCCCGTGCCTCGGAGAGCACGTTAAGCCATCGGTCCTGCACCTGATTGCTCTTTTCAAAAAACAGTCTGGAGTCAGGAAATGTCTGGTATTAAACCCCCGTGCATTGGAGGGCCCGTTAAGCCATCGGTTTGGCGTCCGATTTCTCTTTCCAGAAAACAATCCGGAGCCAGGAAGGTGGTGGTGTTAAACCCTTGTTCCTCAAAGAACACATGCCGTCTTGGGCCTGTTTTCTCTCTGATCCTGTCGGACTATCGTCCCACCGGATTAAGAAAATGATGTGAAATCATTACCATTCCTCTACTCTGAAATTGGGTAAAAGAGTTATTCATTTCACACATGAGTTAATAATAAATTAATCTGACACTGTACATATTAACAATGACAGTATGTCCATCGCATCAGTTTGCTTTAATACGCAAACTGATGCGATGGACAGACTGTCTGATTGAACGAGCCCAGTTATTTAGTAAATTGACATCATACGTAACATGCTGCGTGTTAATTATTCAACACTGGCTGATGCCTGCGGCTTCGTCTGCTTTTATCAAATGACGTCATTACTCGTGCGGATTATATTGATTGGCACTGGTACCTACAATAATAATATAAAGCGTAAGGGATTGTTTGTTTGAACGCGCTAATCTCAGGAACTACCGGTCCGCATTGAATTTTTTTTTTTGTGTTCAATAGTCCATTTATCGAGGAACGCTATAATATCATGAGACTAGGACTAATAGGATCGGAGTTATGCGGCTAAAGCCACGGGTCGATGCTCGTATCGGAGCCAGAGGGGACGAGCAGCCGGAGCCCTTGTGTGAATTCCGACGCCCTTTAACATCCACATATGCTGAAGTACTGCTACCATAGAAACGCGATGACAGCTTTCTCTACCGTTGTGGCAGCATTGGCTAAGCGAGAGGTACCTCCCGGTCATGCCGCCACAATTCGGCTGCAATGCATCTCACACACACAATTCGGCTGCAGTGAAGTAGGCCAACGCATCTGCATTTCTTCAGGTTGTGCGGATGTTTATGGGTGTGGGTAGTTATGAAATAAAGTTAAGTCTTTAAGGCACAATAAATAGTTACAAACATTAATATTTTAACTACTGACTGACAGCACCGGCTACAACCGTGCATATAATGTTACCTTAAGAAATCGCTCTATACATAGATGAAGACCGCATTAAATCCGTACCGAAGAATGAAACAATCGATCAGATACAGGCACACAGTCCTTTGAAACTTTATTTTATAATATGTAGATATAGATGGATGCCGTGAACCAGTCAGTTTTATGAGTCCAGTCACCAAGAAGAGTGCGTGTCCAAAACGAGAATAACCGACATTTGACCTTACAAGCCGTGTGCGGCGAGGAGACGGCATTACCGGATTAGGAAACGCCACGAACATTTTATTATACAAGAAAACGATGAAGAGGAGATTATAATTTTTGACTGACGTCGTGGGAATCGATGGCCTGCACGAACAATTATTTTTTTTTATAGAATGGGGGCAACCGATCAATCGGAGCCTTTTTACGATTACTGACGCCCATGAAAATCCACACAATTGCCATGGCGATGCGTTGCCCTCCTTCCTTCCCCTTCAATGGGCCACCTCCTACTCACAAACCTCACGAAACGCGACACTGTAGATTTCGCATTAAGGGAACGACACGACCGGGGAGGTACCCAGCGGTATTATGTGAGCGAGAGGTACCTCCGGGGAGGTACCCAGTCGTGCCGGTCCCATTCCGTTGCATTGGAGGATGTAGTGTCATGTAATATGCACGGCACTACCTCCTCCTATGCAGCATGGCGATACCTCTTCCTAAAATGATGCCATAATTACGATCGAAGCCAGAGTAATGTTCCGAATGAGGGTTTCCTGCGAGCGGGACATCGTATAACAAGTCATCTCTTTCACTCCATTAGACGATACGTTCTTGGACCAATTAAAGAATCGTTACTGAGTCCGTAAACGGACAGACAACCATTTTTTACAGCCTTACACCGTGCGCCGTTCTCTAGAAAATGTGTCGCGTAGGGTGTTGCTTAAAAGTAGCCAGTGGCTGATTAAAGGGGAGGAGGATATGAGGGCAGCGCATCTGCATAACTATTATGCGGATGTTTATGGGCGTCGGTAGAAGTGGCTCAGACTGCTGATTTCAATACAATGTATTTTTTCACTAATAGTGGGACAAACCTCTATAATTAAAATCTGAAATATTTAAAATTACTTAAATTTATAAAAATATGTATATATTTCCGTTGTCTAGTATCTGTAAGACTAGTGCTTACGGTACTTACTACAGGACTAGGCTAATGTGGTGTGATCAGTCCACAGATATTATTATTATTATATAATTAGGTTTAATAGGTAAGGTACCTATTCATTATTCATTTTACTATATTGAGTGGACAGCGGACATCTGATCGACGATATGATACTTGATATATGATGACAACTAGCAAATGCCAATGAGAAATCCGCGTGGTAACAATTGTAGCTTGTAGGTCTTTCACGATGGATTAAACCAACACAAAGAATTATGAAATGAATACTATTCATAAATACATGTCGGGAATTTGATTTTTATTTTTATATTTACGCGAAGATTATGTAAAAAAATATATTTTCCTATATTTACGAAAAAGACTTTCTACGCAAGTAAAGAGTTATGATTGGAACAATTTTACGGCTTGTCTGTTTATTGTAATGCGTAGAAATTATTTTATTGCCTAATTTGGTAGATATTTGGTATGAGTCTTTTTTAAATTATGCGTACTTTTATTTTAAGTTATTAACTAATAACTAAAAAATAAAAGTATTGTCAGATGTTGTTTGTGTTAACCACTAAGCCAGCAGGGATATCACCTTAATCCTGCGTTGCATTTCGTGCCATTTGTTATAAATAACGATTACAACTTGAGCAGTTCATAGATTTTTTTATTTCTGACAGAGTCATATTCCGACGTCGACGCATATGCAAATGCATTACCTTCCTTTACCCCTCCCCCTCCACACTAAATAGCAACCGAGTACTTACAAATGGCACGAAATGCAACGCAGGATTAAGGTGATATCATATTAACGAAAGGAACTTCAATGGCAATAGCTCTTTAAACCTATTGATGTCTTAAGTTTATGAAACTACTTTTACGGATTTTATCGCGGTCTATTAAATTATTTATGTAGCTCGACGTTTCAGAAGCTTTACAGCAACCATGATCTCGGGTGGACTCTTTAAACCTACTCAAAGTTTAATCCTAACTGTGAAATTGACAGCAAGACGAGCAAAAAAAAAGTGTGCTGTACATTGTTAATGTAGTTGTGAATGTTGTACATTGTTATTATTGTCATGTGTGTTGTACATTGTTATTGTTGTTGTGTGTGTTGTATATTCTTGCTCACGTTCGTTTCATTACTGTTGTTGTTGTAACGACTTACGATAGCTGAATATAACATCACACACAGATGCTCATCGCATAGGAGCATGTGGACTGAACGGCAGTCGAAGAGTTTAGCTTGTTACCGACGTCTATAAACATCCAAAATCTCCGATCCATCCGACCTCGCCCATAAGATGATTCTTGTATACCCAACTGCATAAAACAGCTTCACTCATTTGATTAAGATTTTTTTTAATTAACACATCTGGGCAGGCCCAGGGCCGGACGGTAGCAGCATCAAACAGTTCGTGATATTTTTCTAATACCTGTCAATTTCTATTTTTATGTCATAGCAGCAGTGCTGTGTCATAGCAGTGTGTTGACTCCACAAAATTCGCAATTATGCTGATGACTCTGACTCTGACGGATTAGTCTCTCAAAACCTGCATAAAACGCGACATCATAGCCGTTGCTCCACTGAGAGAGAGACAAAGAGAGAGAGAGAGATAATTCTGGCAACATTGATATTACCCATTACAAAATTTAAATTTAGTATCTTACGATTCATCCGATAATTAAAATCGACGATGATGACAGTACGCTTTAAGCGACCTTTAAAGGTCTTGCCGGGTCTCAATTAGCTGCGGGACGTCCAAGATGCTCAGTGACCCACGAGTACAAGGGTTAGCTGGCAATAAGTTATGAAGCGTAAGAACAGTCACTTATTACAAGGCTTGGGGTGAAAATGAACCTTGCAGGCTGTGCGCAAGGTCTTTTTTAAATTTTGTATACACAATTATAACGATATGTTAGGTTACATGTTACCTGCCCCACTATGGTTCAAGCCTTGTCGTGGTGGTGGGGCTCAGTAGCCTGGGGTGATCCGAGACACCCTGGACGAAGCCAATTGAACCCAGGAGGTAGTGGCTCTTAGTACACCACCTATAAGAAGAGGGGACTAAAGAGCAGGAGGAGGTGCTGCTCTTTGTACCCCTCTTATAAGAAGAGGGGACAAAAGAGCAAAGAGTGGCGGCGCTTTTGCTCACGGGGCAAGGGGTCGAGGATGGGAACCTCACCCCATTGCACTGTCCCAAAGTCGGTGGATTTGACCCGTGGTGCAGGACAACCCCATCTGTGGAGGTGGCGTCGGTCCCTACGGGGGCTGACTTGCCATCGAGGTGCCCTGATGATTTGTTGTTCCGGGTACCTCACCAAAGACGGCACGGGTGGCACTGGCGGTGATTTTTGTGCCCCACATACCACTGGACCGCAGGCCCAGTGAAGGCGCCTAAATGCGTTTCTCTGCGTCAAAAAAAAAGTTTGCATATTACCTGTGGCGGAGGGACTCAGTTGCCTAGGGTGAACCCTGACACCATGGGCGAAGGCAATGGAAGCGAGTATAAAAAATATTAAGAAATTTGATAAAAACCTTTAAAAATTTCAGAAGTATCTAACGACACCTACGCATACAACGACCATAGGTTAAAAGCTTCCAAGCCGCTCAGAGTGTAGCAGGGACCAGGGTACATACAAACAACAGAGCGAATACTCGAAAAAGTTTTCCTTCCTTCTAACACAATCGTGTATAGAAACCATTTTTTTCAATTCCTTAATTTTGTTTTATTTCTTTTCCAGGTACGTAGCTATACCTATATCCCGGGTGCAATGACTAACTGGAGGTGCGGAGGTATGTACGAGTAAACGTACTAACAGTTTCATCATTAACAACTCGTTAGCAATTTTTTTGCTATTAGCTATAACGAACATTTATATGACAAGCTAGAAATGGCAAATGGTTACGAAGTACGGAAGGATAATATACTAAGCCACTAACACACTGCAGTTTCACCCGCGTAACTCCTATTGGCCGTAGCGTCAAGCCAGGAATCTTAATCATGAATGAAGCTATCAAACAAAAATACGACTTGTATGTCCAGAGATCAAAGCGTTCATACAATCAAACAAAAAGCTCTGTGGGCTTAAATTATTTGTTATTAATTTATTTATTAGTATTAGAACATGCCCAATATATTATATTAATATTATAGAATTTCTATTAATCTGCACTATTGGAGAGATTATTGCAGATTAATAAAAATTACACTCATACTGACATAAAACGCGAATTGCTTGTACATTTTTATTCATATAACTTACTACTGTTATAAAACCTTATTAAATAAAAATCTCAGTCACAGACGTGGCTGGGTCAGCTAGCAGGTGCGCTGTATTCTAGAAGTCCCTCGCGTTGTCTCCCGTTGGGGTGGCCCAATAACGTACCCTTAGTGAGTTTAGTAAAGTTCGTTCTTAGCGGGTGTGTGTGTCCTAAAACGAACCCACGTGTCAAATTTCAAGTTTGCAGATTCTATAGATTTTGAGATTTCATAATTAATCAACGTGGCATTTCGTAATGTCTTTATGTGTTTTGCAGTGAGGTTTGGCTATCTATATAAGACAGACTCAAACTGGTTTGGAACTAACCGGCTTTTTTTTTTCTTATTTCGGTAGACAAACAAGTTTTTATATATTTTTAGCTCGTAACGTAGTTTATTGAAATTTATATGCTTTTTATATGTGTAGAGATGGCAATACAGCAGCTCATTCCAACTCGAGCAGTATTCTGAGAGTTCTTCCCACTATGCACTGCTACTCAAAAAAAGATAGGCATTACACCTGTATCTTAGTATTTATTCATAATAATCATAATAATAATCATGACATTTATTTGCATAAATCATGGTTACATAGAAGTGGTACAATAGAGTTTTGACGACATGTTTTGTTACATTACAGATACCACATAAACATTTTAAATAACCTACAAATTGTTTAATACTAGGGTATCATAAAAACATTTTTCACTTAACCATTTGTATAACTTCAATTGAAACATTTTAATATTTAATAGTTTCAGTTCTCTTCGTATTTTATTATATAAACGAACACACATATTTAAACAGCTTTTGTTAAATTTCGCTATTTTGGGGTTCTCGTGTACTACTAGTTTAAAAGGATCACGCCAGCTAACGAGGATTAATAACATCTTCCAGTAGAAGGAAATGTTTATTTTTCCTCACAAACATGCACGAAGTATGCATGCACGTAATAAAGGGATGGTAGCGGTAAAGTGCCTACCTTTTTAAATGCTGGTTGACAAGATTCATCCGGTTTGAGGTCACATATTGCCTTAATATATTTATTCGTGCAACAAATGTTCTATCATTATCGGTACTGTTGACCCATATTACAAACCCATACCGTAGAATTGATTCTATATAAGACCGGTACGACGAAATTGCTGCTTTTTGATCATACACAAATTCATTTATTATTATGTAATTTCATGTATATGCTGTTTTCAATTTATGTTGTCTTCAAAAGTTACAGCTAAAAATTTTGTATTTGCTACTGAGCCTATTTTTGGTATTACATTGTCTAAATTAATTTTTAAATTATTTATGTCAAGCCATTTAATTAAATTGTGAATTCTATTATTAATGTAATTTTCATGGTCAATAACCGTATTAAATTTTTTATCGGATGTCACAATAATTAATACATCATCAGCATATAATATACATTTATGGTTACTAATGTTAATGATGTCACTTATATAAAGGAGAAATAATACTGGGACAAGTACACTGTCTTGTGGAACGCCGTTAACGTATTATTTAACGTCTAACGAATGTGTTTTCATGTTTTTATTTGCATCTGATTTCTGAACTGTAACACGTTGTTTTCTGAGACTTAGATACTAAGATATAAATGAGGGTAGGTCCTCTAATCCCTAATGCTTCCAGTTTATGTAGCAGTATACCTTGTGAAACTAGATCAAATGCTTTAGAAATGTCAAAGAATAATCCTGTGATAAAAAAACCATTATTAACATTTGTCAGAATATTTTTTACACGAGAAAAAATCTCCAATGATGTAGACTTTTTCTTTTGAGAACCAAACTGTTCATTTACAATGATGTTAAATTTATTAATAATCTCTTATACATGCACTTTTCGTATATTTTAGACATAATTGATACAATTTTTTTTTTATTGTTACTAATTAAATTATTGAGCGATAATTTTTAATGTCACGTCTACCACCTTTCTTGAACAGAGGTTTAATAATAGAAAGTTTTAATGCACCTGGGAAAGTCCCACATGAGAATGATAAATTTATCAAATGTGTTAAAATGCCGACTATCTCGTTGACACAATTTTTAATAATTTCGGTGTTAATTTCATCATAACCCACAGAATTAGTATTTTTTAATGATATTATATCAAGTTTGACTTGGCTTTCCGACATAGGTCTAAGAAACATGGAGTTACTGCGGTAATTATTAACAGAGATGATTTCTCCTCTTGCGGTGGGTTTGTGCTTTGGGTTTACTCAATAACTAGTAGCAGTAGCTATTTCCACGGGATTTGATACCTTTTTACTGTTAATCAAAGTATTATGTATATTGCTTTTGTGTTTCCTAATTTCTTTTTAAACATTTTTTATTTATGAATCTTATGTTATCGTTCTTTTTAGAGTTAGAAATGCACTATTTTAAAAGGTTAGAATATGTCAAATAGTTATTTTTGTTAAATGACTTTTTACTTTTATAACATAAAAATCGTAACTTCCCCGAATGTTATATTATATTTTCCCGAATGCTACATTGGCAGATTACTAATCTTGGTCTGAATGTGTAAAAACAAAATGGCGGTCCTCAAGTTTCAACCATAAAGATAGTGTAGATAGAGAAGTGATGCCATATGCAGTTATATGACGGCGAGTGGTCATCTTAGTTAATAGAAAAGGAATATGTACTATCCTTTCTGTCTAATCTCGCATGCGCATTGCGCAAAGAGAAATAAATGAAAAGGAGAGACAAAATGAACTATATTTGCTGTCATTTTCGACTTAGATGGCTTTATTTTAGGCTGGCTTACCTTCTCTATCTATATTATCTATATGGCTTCAACTGGAGTTTCGTGAATATGATGCTAAGTGAAAGGTGCGCAAAGACGCAAACGCGATAAAGCAATACGCTGGTGTTACTCGCAATTGCTCCTCTTATTTTTTCATATCGCGTGCCATAAATAGTTAAGTAAGGAGTAAACTCTAAAAAATACAGTTGATAACCTTTCGGTATGAATGTGTAAAGATATGTGTCGATAATGTTTTCAACAACTTCATAGGCCACAATCTTTCTTGAACCCCACAAAGAGTAGATATAGAGGATTCACTTAAGCATTTTATGTGCACACGTCATAAAACCTAACAGATTCGAACATAAAAAGCTCTATAAAGTTAGCTGAAGTTGTATAGTGTCTAGATAAGCGTAACATTTGATCGTGGCACAAAGCGTACTATAGTTGTCAGTTTGCGCCTGACTTATGCTGTCATACAAACCCTTTTATAGCATAAGTTGGAAAACGATTTCGAACCCACTAAAGGGTAACCATTTTCTACATTCCTGCTAAATCGGGCATCGCTAGTGTGGTATAGTGAAAGTTACTTCCCAGGTCGTTCCAGCTAGATTTATCTGTACTTTTTAATGTAACATTACGAGCCACCAGCACCTTTTCGATTGTATCGACTTTCGCACAATAGAGATATGTTGACATCTTAAGTTAACGCGAATGGTACTCATTACAATAAAAATAATTTTACGGGTGTTATTGCGGTTTATTTAATTATTTAGGTAGCCCAACGCTTCAGAAGCTTCACAGCAACCATGGTCACGGGGGTCAGTCCAATAAGCTCCATAAAAGTAGTTCTATTGTACTCTAACTTTAGAGTCGTAAGAAGTAAAGCAAAATTCCTAGTCGTTATAAAAGTCTTATATCGAGGCACAAAATCCATCGAGCACAGATGGTAACCTTTGTCTAAGGCAGCTGGAGGCAAACCTGTTTCCTGCGGTATAACAACCTCTAGCTCCGATTTAATATCAATGTATGTACAGCAGAGATTTATCTGTGTCTGGAAATGCTTACTGTAACTATATGTATGTGTTACAAATGTTTGTTTTGCTTTATTATTTTATTAGAGGCAGTGCTTAATTTGCCCAGCACGACTGACAGCAATGCAACATTTCGGGTGGTGTTAAGATTTCGGTGGCGCATCGGGTGCAGGAGGATGACTCGTCTGCATTACAATTATGATGATGTCTATGGGCGTATAATAAGAAAATAATGTTTACCGCGCGTAAAGTTTTTCGACAAATCAGAATTTCAGCATCGTCAAATTGATAATTAACACAGTAAACACCTAAGAATACCCTCACTCTCAATCCAAGTCCAGGATGATGTAAGAGTCGTCAGAGCGCACTTGTCTCTTAACAACAATGATGCTTTAGCGAGCTGGTTGTTTGGTGTCCCGTCTGTTTTATAGTGACGGCGGTAGTGAGTGATGGCGGTACCATCAATAGGATCGGCGACCGGTAGCAGTGGCGCCGGTCCGAAATCTAAACTGCGATTGTTAATCCACCTGCTCAGCGTGGCAATTATGAGCACGAAACTCCAATGGACAACAGCAGTGGAATTCGGCCGCTTGTTCCCGGTAGTTCCACTAGTCCTAGCCATGGTAGCGGCCACGGTAATGGTGAAACAAGGGGTGCTAAGGATCTCCGGGCTACGGATCGTTACCACCGATTTGGCCTGGCTACGTATAACTGACGAACTCAGACTAGATAACCACTTGGTTGAGCTGGAGGTCGAACTAGGAAAAATCCGATGGCACGTCCTGGGGCTATGTCAAGTCCTAGAAGATAAGGCGCGGACACCATGCATCTGCCATCGGGTCACCTATTTTACTTCTGGGAAGGTGACCATCACAAGGCGGCGTGGGATTCCTCGTGAATAAGTCCCTCGTAGGCAGCATCGTCGAAATCTCTAGTGTGTTGGGTAATGTGGTGTATCTTATACTTAAACTCACTAAGAGGCATAGCCTCAAAGTGATACAAGTATACGCACCTACCTCACCGTACTCTGATTACGACGTGGAGACAACTTATGTGGATGTCTCAAAGGCCTTACATATCACCTCTAAGGCCCACTTCAATGTTGTTATGGGCGAATATAATGCAGAGTTGTCGAATCCAGTGTGGGGCCACATGGAGTCGGAAGTCGAATTCTCGGGGGCAAATGCTGGTAAACTTCCTCGAGAAAGAGGGCCTCTTCCTAATGAACTCCTATTTTAAGAAGAAGTTCCATAGGAAGTGGACATGGCTGAGACCCGATACTATAAGAAGGGATGAGATTGACTTTATTATGACGGACCGAAAGCTAATCATGGAGACATCCCTAAGGATGTCTCCGTGATCAACAGGTTTAAAACCGGAAGTGATCGCCGATTGGTTAGAGGCTCTCTGAATATAGGGTTCCGATGCGAGCGTGTCCGATTAGTACAGTCGAAACTCCGACCTAACTTCCGACGAACCATGATAGTTTCCGAAAAAATCCAAATGGAATTAAAAACCGGTTCGATACCCTGGATATCCACATGCAACCAATCACGCAACTCATGGCCTCGTCAATTGCAAGTACATTGGCAATTGACGAGGCCATGAGTTGCGTGATTGGTTGCATGTGGGTCGTGGGTGAAGAGTATAGTGGTTATAAGTATACATATACATAACAGGAAAGTTAAATTCTCAGATGAGCCGCTTGGACTTATGAGGAATCGAAGAGCACACGAAGACGTTACGCGGCGATTGAGCAGAATAGAGGGTTGAAGGTTTTTGTGCATAAGCTTGCAAAAAGTCATCTGACAAGGGTTAGAACTGATTCTGGGGTTACCGCTTCTTCTAAGCCTAGGATTTTATCTGACACCGAAGTTTTCTATAGCAAGTGGTATAGGTCGCACACTCCTCATCCCAATATCCAATGTTACGATCCGTATGAAAGTCTAAGACGACATTAGTCAGGCGATCTGCCGAACATTAGTCTGGCTCTTGCGCAGCTTAAAGGAAGAGAAGCTCTGAGGTAGGACGGCATTACAGTCTTCTTAGAGCAGGAGGCGAACCTGTATTAGGAGAGCTAAAAGATTCTTAATTTTGTGCTTTAGCGGGGCGTACCTCCCAAGGCATGGCTTGGAAGTGACGTCGTTTTGTTTCTTGAGAAGGGTGATAGATAGATCACTTCCTCAAAATTACAGACCAATTTCACTTCTTGTCCATATTTACAAGTTGTTCTCAAGAGTATTGACGAATCCTCTCACCACAAAGCTTGACGAATTCAAGCCATCGGAGCAGGCTGGGTCTCGCAGAGGATTTAGCAAGATGGACCACATTTTCAACATAAGGCAAGTTGTACAAAAGACACATGATTACAATAAGCCGCTGTGCCTTTACTTTGTAGACTATGAAAAAGCTTT
Organism: Eumaeus atala; assembly: GCA_017140195.1. Taxonomy (NCBI): domain Eukaryota; kingdom Metazoa; phylum Arthropoda; class Insecta; order Lepidoptera; family Lycaenidae; genus Eumaeus; species Eumaeus atala. Next base: position 62,233 of record JAFELO010001142.1, read on the forward strand.
TGACTTAGTCAAAACCTGTGCTGTTCTGGAAGCTATACAGCTATATCAGGTCGATTGGTGATACATCGAAGTACTGAAAGCATTGTATGACTCAGCTTTTATGTCCGCTCTGATTCCGGGAGGTCAAACAAGGTCCCCACCATGGTTCAAGTCTTATCGTGGCGGTGGGGCTTAGTCGCCTGGGGTTACTCCAGGCGAAGCCAATTGAACCGATATTTGCACCCCTCTCATAAGAAGAAGGGGCTTAAAGATCGGGAGGAGGAATCGCTCTTGGTACCCCTCTTATAAGAAGAGGGGACCTAAGAGCAACAGGAGGTGGCGCTTTTGCGCACGGAGCAAGGGGCGAGGTGGGGAACCTCACCCTTTGCACTGTCCCAAAGTCGGTGGGGTTGTCCTGTAGTGCTGAGCAACCCCGTCTGTGGAGGTTGAGTCGGTCCCTTAGGGGGCTGACTAGCCGTCGAGGTGCCCTGATGATTGTTGTTCCGAAGCACCACACCAAGGGACGGCACTGATGGCACTCACGGTGATTTTCGTGGGTATTCGGCACTATCATGTACTGCGAGTCCCACACACCACTGGAGCCCACCCACGGCCGGTGAAGGCACGTAAATGCATTTCCCCGCGTCAACAAAAAAGGGCCAGTCCAATTACATCGAGGAGTGCGACAGGGGGATGTTATTTCCCTGAAACTATTCACTAATGCTTTGAAGGACGTCTTTAAGACTTTTAACTGGGCAGAATGCGGCGTAAATATTAACACCTCTCACACGAACGATACGATACAGGGCCGAAACATGGCCTCTTAATTTGAGACTGGTCCGCAAGTTTGCGGCAGCTTGCAGGTTATTGAACGTGTTATGTTGGGTGTTTTTCTGTTCGACAGAACGTCGTAACAGATTCATAAGGCAGAGCACTAAAGTATCCGATATCACGCGACGAATAAGCTCGCTGAAGTGGCAATAGGCGTTTCGGAGCGACGATCTCCGAGATGGATGCAAGTAGCAGGAGATCGATCGTCTTGGCGTTCATTGAGAGAAGCCTACGTCCAGCAGTAAACCGGTAAGGGCTGATAATGATGAAAAAAATGTTTGTATAAATATTACTATTGTATTAAATATTAAGTAATTGAAAATTTGAATTTAGCGACTTTTGGAGTTGACTGTACTTACTCTCAGCTTCGATAACAACTCACAGTAATATATTTTCATTTCGAACCAAAAGAGTACCTTTAAATGAATCGGAGCACCTAGGGGCTCAATCCAGCACCTGGAAGATGAATATGGTTGCCCACAAACGTCGGCACTACACCTCCCGAGTTACAGATATATTAAACCCATAACAACAACAAACACGTGGCACTTACAGAATAATTTTTTTTGTTCTTAACCATAAGTTCAAATAGTGAGCAAGAACACTTGGATATGGCAAAGCTTACAATTAATTTTGAACCTTAAAGACGTAGTAATGGATGTTGATATTGATATGTTGATAATAAGGTTGGTAATTAATAGGATCGTCCCTGAAAAGGTCTGTTGATTGATATCGGCCATACATTTTTAAGTGAGCCGCAGCACTGCGTGTATAAGTTACATATTCCATGATATTTATATCACATGATGCCTCTAGTGCCCATGTTGAACCACTCACACAGTAAGATTGAGGTCCTGGATTCGAATTGTGGGTCGTATCAAAAATTGTTATTTGGATTTATACATATCGAATATATGTTCGGGGCCAGAAAGTTGTCCGTCGTAGGCCACTGACAGCACGTGCCTCAGAAGCACGTAAAGCCCGAGCCTCGGAGATCACTCACAGCTCGTGACTCGGAGAGCACTTACAGCCCGTGACTCGGAGAGCACTTGCAGCCTGTGACTCGGAGAGCACTTGCAGCCTGTGACTCGGAGAGCACATGCAGCCCGTGACTCGGAGAACACTTACAGCCCGTGCCTCGGCGAGTATTTTTAGCCAACGGCTTCATTAATAGTTAGTTTTGCGTCTGATTTTCCCGATCGTGTCCTGTTGTCGTCTCATCGCAAAAACGAGAATTCTGATTCTTGTAAAAATTAGGAAATTCAATAGTGACTAATGCTACTCATGACATAAATGGATTTAAGATAATTTAGTAAGAGGAAGTGCAATGATGTATTGCAGCGGAATTGGGCCGGCACGACCGGGAAAGTATATCTCGATCACATGATACCGACGTAAAGTGACCGCTTCGATGGCACGTGTCCTGCAGTTCATAAGTAGGCGGCGATCGATTGGATGGGAGGAGAAAAGGGGGCAACGCATCAACATAGTAATTATGCGGATGTTCATGGGCGTTGGCAGTTAGTAAAAGGCATTTTCTCGTTTTCTCGTCCGATTTATCGTTTGCCCCCTAACTATGGAAAAAACAACCACCCTCCTGAACTGCTGAAGAGTCAGCAAAAGTTATACAGTGATTATTATAGATTTTGATACTAGGCCCAATATATTATACTCTAAATTACTTGTGTTCTCATAAACTGTGTGCTAGCAAACATTTGCAACGCCGCAGCAGTGTAACACGTGCTCAAAATTAATGGATTAATTATTATGTATTCATATTGCGCCAGTAAATAGAAATAGAAAAAATACTGTACTTAGAATTTTATATACAGTGTTATATTTTAAATAGCCAGCAGTAGGCTTAAATAATAATAATAATAAATACAGTATTACACCTTTTTACTCACCATAAACTGAAGTTACATAAATACTACAGATACCTCTAAGGTTCTGACATCACCTCACACACTGACCCACGAGGTGTTGCCCTGGACCACAGGTAAACGCTGCCAACTGTTGACAGTACAAAGAGGTAAAATTCCCATTCTCGCTCCCTGCCCCGTGCGTAAAAGCACCTCCTGTAACTCCTTAGTCGCGTCATCTTATAAGAGCGTTACAAGAGACGGTGAAATTCTAAGGAGTCACTCGCGATAAGTCGATGAGCTTCAAGAATCACATAGATAACGTTATGAAAAAGGCACGATATGTCCTATTTAAACTCTATCCTCTTATAAACAATCACTTTGTACGTTACATGCATTCAGCCGATCATGTCGTATTGCAGTGCGACATTCGCGCACATATCCCCTACCAAAATAGAACGTTTGCAGAAAGTGCAAAATAGATTCTGGCTACCGGATGCCCGTGGTACTTCCGAAACATCGAGCTACACTGTGACTATTAGTCAACCTCGAATTAAGGATACTTCAAAGAGCAGTCTCAAAAGTTCTTTGACCATGCCCTTAATCACAAAAATAAGTTGCTTGTCCAAAAGTCGAAATACGATCCGACGTTATTAACCGAATCCCGTTACCGTCGGCCGAAGCACGTATTACACGACGCCGACGACCCGATCGCAATAGCAGTAGCAAAGTCCGTCCAAGAACACATGCAAAGACACACCAAGACACGCTCCCGCAGTAAAATGCCAATAGGGCCAACTAACGGATAGCAGTTTTTAGTCGGTAGTAGCTATCGCTTCACGACCTGGGCCCGACACACACTTCAGGCCCCCTTGGGTCGGCTGGATGGTGCGTAAATGAATTTCTCCTGCTAGAACCAATGCCATATGCTCCGCTCGTACCGGTCGAGCGATGAAACCTTACATATAGTGACACAGTTTTAACACATACGACTAACAGAATGACAAACTCACACACCGCTTACGGAAATGAGCCCGGGTTCGCATCCGTAAGTTGAGAGCTTAGATTTATAGAGATAAAATAACACGACTTTAGAGAGCTCTAATAATAATAAATAAATCATGAATACGGCTTTTGCTGATCTGCAGCACAAATCAACACCTCTCGTCAGAGAGGCCAGCCTCCTCAGATAAGCCAAACATTAAACGAGCTCAATTATCCTTATCCACGACACCGCAATTTAAATGGTATCGTGCGCGCGCTGTCCCACTAAAGTGGGGAATGGGACCACCACTTCCCCCTTTTCGGTCCCAAAAATAGTTACTATAGGGTACGCTCACAGTCAACCCGGTACGTCTCTTCCCATCTGCGGGAAAAGAGGGGGGTCTGTCCCCCTATCGACTCCCTAAACCTGAAGGCACAAAAGTCTTCGCTAGTCAGTCGAAATGTTGAGGCTGGACAAGCGCCGCTAACCAGTAGTAGGTCCCTCCGAAAAAAAAAAGAGCGTTACAAAGAGCAGCCCCCTCAGTACGAGCTCCACCGCCGCAACAAGGCTTGGACAATGGCAGAGAACAATGAAATACCTGTCATATGCATCTCTATCATCTGCGGGAGAGACTAGATTTGGCCCCCTTTCGACCCCAGTCCTAGGCGCCCGACAAGCACTCCTAGCAATCCGATGAAGCTGCATTGATTCGCTTCCACATAATACGTTCAGGTCCAAAAAAAATTTTATCAGGTAATTGACTTTACATTTATTGATAACCACAGTCCTGGTAGTATTTGGTCCTATAATATCAAATTATTATTTTTTTAAGCAATTTGATGATTAAATGCCAACGCACATAATTGTGGCACAGAGGATCTTCTCCAATGGAGAGAGGACATTCTCCAATGGGCCACCGACAACCCAAGAGCGACAGCATTGCTGTCACTTGCGGCGGCATCATGTTATCGATGTCCTGGTCGTACCCGCCCAATTGGGCTGCCATGCAGCATGGTACTGCCTCATTGAAAGACGTTGTACATGATAGTGGGGAGGCATAATCATCATCATCATTATTAGCCCTAATCAGTCCACTGCTGGACATAGGCCTCTCTCAATGAACGCCAACACGACCGATTGTAGCAATTATGTTTTGCTACTTAAATATTTTATAAAAAAGTATATCTGTCATCTTTGATTGTACGGATTAATGTTCCCTCTGTTGAAGATATATCCCTCTTTTTCCTTTTGCCGATGTTGAGGATAGATATATTTGGGATGGCTGAAGCTATCTGCCATCACCAAATGATAATTAATTAGTTTCTATTTTCCGACAGAAACCTACATATTCTTGTTATAATGCACGAATTATTATTTCACATGAAAGGAGCTCTACTCCTTTTGCCTTTTCTTTTTCCCTTTTTAGATTTGGATGTAAAATTAAGATAAGTTTGATAACTTATCTTAATTTTACATCCAAATTTATTATACTGATGTGATTTTTTATTATACTGATGTATAATCTACAACTATGGAATTTTTGAATTGAAGGACAATCCGTGAAAATTAGAGGTTTGGAACAATAAATAATAAGACATAGAAAGGATACCTCCTGGTTGCTGCAGGGAGTTTCGGACCCCATCATGATTCAAGCCTTGTCGTGGCGGTGAGACTCAGTAGACTGGGGTGATCCGGGATACCTTGGGCGAGGCCAATTGAACCGAGGAGGTGGTGGCTCTTAGTACCCCTCCTGTAAGAGGAGGGACTAAAGAGTAGGAGAAGGTGCCGCTCTTTGTACTCCTCTTATAAGAATAGGGAAGAAAAGAGCAAAAATTGGCGGCGCTTTTGCGCACGGGGCAAAGGGGCGAGGATGTGAACCTCACCCCATTGTACTATCCTAGAGACGGTGGGGTTGTCCTGTGGTGTGGGACAACCCCACCTGTGGAGGTGTCGTCGGTCCCTTCGGAGGCTCACTTGCCGTCGGGGTGTCCTGATGATTTGCTGTTAAGGGGCACCTTACCGAATGCGGCACTGGTGACACTCGCGGTGGTTTTTCTGAGTATTCGGCACTATATAATGTGCCGCGAGCCCCACACACCACTGGCCAGTGAAGGCGCAAAGTATCCGATATCAAGCGAATTTCTTTGTGTGATATCGGATAATTTAGTCCTCCGCCCTGTCTTCGTTACGAATTCTGTCGAACAGAGAAACACCCAACATGGCACGTTCAATAGCCCACTGAACTACCGCAAACTTGCGGACTAGTCCAAAATTAAGAGGCCATGTTTCGGCCCTAAGATCACCACGGGGAGAACGCATTGTTTGAAGTCTTTCGTCTTCAAGCTCTGCGGTATAGGCGACGTGAGATTGTCACGAAGCTTCCGAAATGCTGCCCAAACCAACTGAATCGAGATTCAGTTGGTTTGGGCAGCATTTCGGAAGCTTCGTGACAATCGAGACTTCGAGAAGGTAGCCGTTAGAAGAACGGCTACCTTCTCGAAGTTATATCTACCTAATTGGAATATTCGCTCGAGGTAGCCGTATTCGTCTACGACTTCGAGAATAACACCATCGACGTTGACCGGCCTAGGGAGAACGTGTTCGTTAAACATGACCTTTGTCTTATCCAAGTTCATCCTAATAGCCAATACGTCGGGAGGATGCATTTAGGCTGTGCAGCATTACCTGCTAGCTCTCCAACGATCGGACCAACACAACGATATCGTCGGCAAAACAAAGATGTGAGAGGTACTCGCCGTTGCAGATGACTTCTCCCAAGCTTCGACCCTCTATTCTGCCCAATCGCTTCGGTAATCCGTCGCGTATTTGAGCAGTGAGGGTCTCGGCGCGTTAGTTTGCGGATTCCCTTTAAAAGAATTTTGACAATATAGCTTAACATAATATTTAAATAAAAATGAAAGTCACAACCCTAGGCGTCTACTTTTATTGACCTACACTTTAATCAAATAACTTACAATTTTTACTATGGCGGAGGGCTGATGACTGAAGACTAGGCCAGATCAATGGTCATTTCAAATTTTGTAGTACCAAAGGCACAGAAATATGCATCAGTAGACTTACATGGTCTGGACATACACCGCCAGGGAATTAAAATAATTTGCTGCTCACAGTCCTATTTCTAAGTTTATAGCCAAGAGGCTATAAGCTAAGGAATGCAGTTCTCAGTAACAAGTATCGTGTAGGTAGCGCGTCGAGTTTCGAGGGAATGCTCAGTGGGTAATTTTCTTTTATCCGACGCGAAGAAAGGTAGTGCTTTCCAAGTAGATTTTTGTTTTCCCTGCTAAATTATGAACGGATTTTTACGCATGAAATTGTAACTTATATTCCTCTAGTAAGAAGAGGGAATAAAATGGCAAAAAGAGCTTTTGCGCGCGGGACAAGGGGCGAGGATGGAATCTTACCGTGGGGTAAGATTCACTGTCTCAGAATTGACGAGGTTGCCCTGTGGAGCCGTGCAACCCTTCCGTGGGGTTTTCAGTAGTTCGCGGGCACATCACCAATGGCGGCACTGGTGACACTCGCCGTGGTTTTAGTGGGTACTCGGCACTATAACCTGCCGGGCCTCCCTACACACCACTGTACCAGGGCTGGCGATGGCGCGTAAATGCGAGTCCCTGCACCAAAATAGAAAAGGTACATTGGAATGTATTTCAACCGGTCGAGTTTATTGATTTACAATTTAATGTTATTACAAATAGTAATTTAGATGCGTGTGACGGGGGAGGAAAATTGTAGATCAATCTCGGTTTACATCAATATAACAGCGGCGCTCTTTTCTGTATAGATGGGCAAATCGGGTATTAATTTCGTCGAGCTCTCTAAACTCGTTGTGCGATCTACACATATGTGTAAAGGTTACCTTAAGCTCTGCCGTAATCTAATACATCGATAACACTAACGCGAAACGACATTGCACCACGGTAACACATTGTAAAAGCACATCACTATCACATCTCATTAACACCGATTTTACTTAACCGGAACGTACAAATGCTGAGCTTGAATAGTGTTGGGCCATTAAATTTTTCGATGTTTGTATGATGTACACGAAATAATATGATTTTTTTTAATCGGTATAATTACCGATTAAAAAAAATCATATTATAGACAAATAAATAAGTGTGCTTTATTTAATTATAAATAAAGAAGTAAATAATTGTTTCTTTATTCATTTACAAAGAATTTTTGATGCAATCCAATGAAGCTGTATTGGGCTTCTCTTCGCTTCCACATCATGGATTCAGCTCCGAAATATTTTTTTTTATTTGATACTAGGCATCCGGTTGGGTTCCGCCCATGAATAATTTCCACTGGATTGTTACCTTGAGAAATTATGTATTAAAACCTACCTCGAAAACCGGTCTACCCATTGGAGAAAACCGCATCAAAATCGGTTCAGAAAGTGTGGTAGAAATTGATTGCATGCATAGACAGTATATATGCTGTTGTGGCCACATTATCGAGGCTTGTAACATAAATCTATGGATGCCTGAAATATTCAGGCATCCATAGATTTATGTTTAAAGTGTATACTTTTATTTATTTATTTTATTTAAATCTGAAGAGTGTGAATCGATGCATCATATCCTCAAGGCCGACACAAATAAACAATAAATAAGTGTATATATACATAGTTTGAAGTAGTGTTGAGTTATAAAATAAATTGGTGACCACTTGGTCATTGCCAAAAAAATAAGACCAAGGAATCAGAACTAACTCTCTCTCTCTCTCTTCAGCCAGTCCAATATTGGACATTAGCCTTCCCAAGGGGCGCCCCTTGGGAAGGCTAATGTCCAATATTGGACTGAGCCCAATCTTCGGCTCTCTTCAGTTCCAGGCTCCAGTTGTTTCGCATGTAATAATTACGAATTATGTTATGAATAGTTAAATTCATATTGAGAATAAATAAGTGTGATAATCATTAGAAAGAGGTAGTGCTATGCTGCTGCATAGGAGGAGGTAGGGCCATGCAAAGTGCATGAAAGTACATCCTCCTATGCAACGAAGTTGGGCCGGCACAACCGGGAACTTCCCCGGTATGTACTTACCTCTCTCTCACTTGGTACCGACGTAAAGTGACAGCGTCGCTGTCGCGTTTTGTACGGTTGGTGATTAGCCGGTGGCCCATTGAGGTGGGGATGATAGGCAGACGCATCTGCGTAACAAGCACATTTTTTCAAATCGGTTTTATAGCTAGGTTTATAAAATGCTATGTTCTGAGCTGAAGCCTTACGGTGATGCTAGGTTATAATTGCTCTTAAGACATTTGGGCTGCCAAATAACAGTACTAAGCTGCTAATCAGTGCAGTGTCGTAAAGTCTATTCGAATAAACGATAAATTTTAGTTTGGTTTCAAATAGTGTTGTGCCATAAAACCGCTCAGGAACAACTTAGCCACGGCCAAGTAAATAACCACGAGAGTTTCGTCCGTATAACATTACTTACGAGCGCGGACTGCGGTGTCGTTAAAACGGATTCAAATTAATAATAAATAAATTGACGTGCGCTAGTTAATGATAGTGTTGGGCAATAAAATCTTTCATACACCGGTTTCGCTTAACAACTTGGCCGCCACACAGCCAAATGAAACGTGCTCTTGCTAAGGCTACCGTGATTAAGATGTGCAGTTACAAAATACATTTATTGTGCCGAATTGTACATTCTCAATAATATATTATTTTTAATTAATTTCGATTGGTAGTTGCAATAAAGATATTAATAATTTGTAGTTAAATCGGTAATTTTAGGACAACATTTCAATATTGTGTGACAATTACAACACGATAGTTCACAATGTGGTGAGTAGGTAGAAACGAAAATGATCTGTGATTTTGTAAAGTTTCTTATAAAATATCCAAAACAACCTGTATACGTATAAGGTTTGTCTTCTATAAGTCATAGACAGTGCAATACTTGTACAGGTTTTCGACTGAAAGATGACTCGCTTAAAGAGGTTTCTCTCTCGACAATCTATGATTTAAGAGGTTACAGTGTCAGAAGCTTAACCCTTGTGCACTTTTAAGAAAACGCGGTTCCATACTGCATTGCAGCACTCACTCGATACCGCTTTAAAAGTAATAGATGTGCTGTCGCGTCTCATGCGATTCGTGAGTAGCAGTGAGTTTTCCTTTTTCTTTGCTGGGGCTTTGCCCATTAGACGGAAGAAGGAAAACATGGCAACGCACCGGCTTGAAAATAATGCGGATGTTTATGGGCCTCGAGAGTCATCAAAAGGCTCCGATTGCTGGTTCGCCCTCTTATAACATAAATAAAACGGTAAAACCTCGGAATTCGCGAATAATTTAATCATACGAGTATATATCTCGAGATAAAAATACGAGTCAGAAGTTTTTGTATGAGACGTTACTAATAGCTACAAAAACGGTTTGAGGTAAAAACTAAAAAGGCTACCAAAACTGCTCGACCTTCTACCGTCCCACGCTGTTTGGAGTCATCTGCCGCCCACTTACTTCACGGTGACATAATTTCTTAAGTCATTGTGGATTTAAATAAAAATAAACGTAAATCTTATTTACTAATGTACCAAATTGATGATTAATTAATAAATGATTTGTATATAATGTGAGTATAAAAAGTGAGTTAACACAATGTGAATAACAAACAACATAATGAGAACCAAGTCCTGAAAATAGTATCAAAATTAACAAGGTTAAAGAAGACGGCCCAGAATTGTATAGACTGTTCTGAGTGACTTGTGCCGTTAATTAAATAAAGGAAATATGGTTTTGATCGTTGAAATTTATGAAGTCATTACAACAAAGTTGTTTAACATTTCCACCAATGGCGTTATTCATCGAGTTCAACATTTCCTTGCATATATTGTAGGTCATTGATCGATTGACATCCTGCTTTAAAATAAAATAAAAACTTCTAGGTGTGGAGGCAGGTCTAATTAAAATGTAACAAACTAAGAAATTATTGGGTAGCGCACTTGTTTCAACACAATTATAGAATACCTATACAATAATACCTTCATGCCTGTGAAAGGGTCGGGTTCCATCACATATGGTCAACACTATTAAAGGATAAGACAAATAGTTCGAGAGACGCCATTTGTCAGAAATGACATTTGTTAAACTCCATCGAAAGCAGATTCAATGTCAAACTTGAAATAGATTTCTAGACAGACTTTTGTCTCGTAATAAAGTTGGCTATACTATACTATATAAAGTTATATAAAGTTGGCTATATATATTTACAAAAATACAAGATATACGATTTCACATTCAACTGTCATTGCAAAGCAACCATGATCAACGTAGGAGACGTTGATCATGGTTGCTTTGCAATGTCAACCCAACGTTTATATTTTAAATCGTTTTCACAATGCAGATTATGTTTAAAAGATATGCAAAATTTAAACATATTTCCTTAAAATGTCAACCTTACGTGCTTGTGTTGAAGTTGTTTTTACAAAGTGCATAACTTGACAGTAGCACATCTTTTATATGGACGGTTTTGAGACATTCTCTGTTTATCTTGGCTTTGTTATAAATCCTTGGTTATAAATCTTTATCTCTTTTTATGGTATAATGGTACATAACCTCACATGAAATGAACGGTTTCATCTGCATCTGCAGTGTAGTAGGCGCTCATTATGTATGATATTACTTATGAAAATTATATAAATTTGACATCACATTTCGTAAGTTAGATTTGTTTATGTCTCTATGTACTGTGGCAAAAGATAATCTGCTTTCAATGGAGATCTTATTATATAAAGTGTTAAAATTTGTGTTAACGCATATCCCTCTCACTAAATTCATGTTACGAATATAATTATAAACCCTAGCAGTGCCTTGCGGTTTCACCCCCTTAATTTTGAACCACGCTGTTTTCAGTCGTAGCGGTATATACGCTCCAGCCTGCCTCGTTAAATTGCCTATCCAACGCTCAAAGAATCTCCCAAATTGGACCAGTGGTCCTTATTTTGCACACGCGGGGAAACGCATTTGCGCGCCTTTGCCGGCTTGGTTGGTGTCCAGTGGAGTGAGAGGCTCGCGGCACATTATAATGCCGAATACCACAAAAACCATCGTGAGTGAGATTTTTTTTTGTCGCCTTTGGTGAGATGGCTCGCAAAAAACAACACATTTATACAAACAAACGTACGCTGCTTAATGACACTGGGGAGCGTGTCATACATTGACACGGATCAGCATATAACGCTGCCGAGGGTCCTTAGGGACACCGTGAGGTCACAGATCAACAAGTCGGAAGGACAATCAAACATACCACGTTCGTTTGAATAATCAGTCTGGTTATGCATGACTAGCAAATCGCCCCGACTTCCTTCCTTTCTTTAGTCACAAAATAGAATGTAGACAACTTACGATTAGAATAGTTAACGTACCTATATTATTGTAAGCCTACACTGACGTGTGTCTGTGATCAAGTCTTGCACGGTCAACTTGATATACTTCTCAGTTAATGAATGAGCTCAAATTGTTTAAATCGTATGACCGCAAAATTGTTACTATGTGAAGGTCTGTCGATGTATGATGATGGATCCGGGACACAACCCAAAACTTCAATCTACGCGTACAACACGGTTACAATATCCGTAGACGTGATGTCGATGATGTCGGCGCTCGGGAACAGTGCACCGACGTACTGACGCAACGCGGGCGAGAGATGAAAGGGGAACGGGTAGGGACCTAACATTACAAGCCATGTGTTACTGTGCAAAATTCCATCCAAAGTCCTTGTGTCGTTTTTGCGACAAAGACTAACAACTAGCCTCACACCTGGCTTTGTCCGCAATTGACAGGGGTCGAATGGTTACCTGAACAAATTATACACTAAAACCTTCCTCGAATACCGTTCTATCTAGTAGTAAAATCCGCATGATCCGGTCTAAATCGGTTCAGTACGCTTAGAGGATATCGATCACATACAGACAGACAGCTTAAGGGGACCTTTATAATAAGTATTAATATACATATAAGATATGTTTTGTAAGACTTAGTGCCATGTTGCATAGGAGGAGGTGGTGCCATGCAAGGTGCATGACACTACATCACGATGGCCCACTGGGGGGGGGGGGCAGGGGTGAAAAGGAGGGCAACGCATCGACATAATTATGCTGATGTTCACGGGCGTTGGTAGTCGATGAAAGGCTCCGATTGCTCGTTTCGATTTCGATGTTTAAATACACGTGAAACACTATTGAGACGGCTCTCATAGCCACAATTCGTCCAGGAAAGGCGGAAAAGTGGTCAACGCAATGCAGTGGTAATATGGTAGTCAAAATGCTCGTATTTCTCTTTTGCCTCCCTATAGTACAAAAAATAATTCATATACAATTTTACTTAATTATTTAACATGAAGTAGTATATAATCCTTGCGATACGAATTGCCTTATAAGCTAATAATGTTCATATTAAAATCTCCTTGATCTGTTTTATACAACTTTTACAAGATTTATTCAATAAAAACTTTTCTTTTTAAAAGAAAGGGAAAAAAGTATTTTAACAACTTTTACTCGCCCTTATAAAAAGCTAGTGAATGAAAGTTTTAAGTAACGGATACGCAGAACACAGTCAAAAAGCACTCCCGACTACAGCACAAAGGATGCGTAATGATTTTAACTTGATGTTATTATGATTTTAACATGATGTTATTATGATTTTAACATGATGTTATTATGATTTTAACATGATGTTATTATGATTTTAACATGATATTATTATGATCATTCGTTTTCCCACATGATCCTTTCCATGAGTCGGAATGATAATGTTCACTTATGTTTGTCTGAGCGTATGCATGTACTTGTGCTAATTTGTATTCTACCTGTCGCACACACGATACCGCCGCAAGTGGCCGATCTACTGTCGCATTTCGTGTGGTATATGAATCCGGTGGCCCATTTGAGACGAAGGCGGAAGGATGGCAACACATCTGCATAATATTCATGCGGATGTCTATGGACATCAGTAGTCATTATAAATGCTCATAAGTTCGTATTTTTTGTGAAATTTCATCTCAATCATAATTAAAAGCTGAGTGAAATATCTCGGCTGGCGCGACTCACGTATCAAACCACTTAAAATTCTAAAGTATTTCTCGTTTAATGCAGTTTTATAGCACAAAAAACGACCACGTACTCGCAGCGCCGGTGCGCTTTGAGTTAAATACTTTTTAATAATAGTTATGTTAATAGCTGCGTCCACTCGGGTTGCGGGTTGTTCAAAAATTCGCTGTTAAATTAACGTTAACGCCTGGCTGTTCCTGTTAATTATGTTACTTATTTTGTTGAGCAAATAAAATGTATGTATGTATATATGAATATGTCTTTAGGTAGTGCCATGCATAGTGCTTGACACTACATCTTCCTATGCAACTGAATTGGGCCGACACGGCCGGGGAGGTACCTCTCGCTTACTCGCTTACAATATACCGCCGTAAATTAACATCTCCAGTGTCGCGTTTCATGCGGTTTGTGAGTAAATATATATATATATATATATATATATATATATATATATATTCTTTTTTCTATAGTACTATAGCATAGGAGTGCGAACGAGCAATCAGAGCATTTTGGCGAATACCGACTCCCATGAACATGCACAAATTAGTATGCCGATGCGTTCTTCCTTTCCTCTTTCCCTCCAATAGGTTACACTCATTATGCTCACACTTCTATCCCAAGCAAAAAGGCGACACCAAAGTGGAAATTGGAGAATTTAAAAATTTCAATCACAAAAGGCGACCAGCACAAACAGACTTTTACAACATAGCAAAAGTGCAGTTGGAGAGCCGACTCCCGCTAAACGCCCGCGTCCCTGCTACATCGCCAGCCAAGTGTGAGTGAGACTCGGACGTGAGGGTTTCCATAGTATTATCTATTAAAGTTTTAGTTATCTAAATAAAGTTATTAAAGAGAATATAAAAAATGCCGTACATACAAGAGGAGTCCAAATGTAATTAATTTCTACTTTGTTATTTGTTTTGTTCTTGTTTTGGTCCAGCAGTGGACCGATGAGATGACCTCCACTAAAATGATATAGATTAGTCGGTACCTAAATAGTATAAATATAAATTATACATAATATATGGGAAAACCAGGTTCTCTAGTGGCCCCACCATAGTTAAAGCCTTGTCGTGGCGGTGGAGCTTGCCAGTAGCCAGTAGCTTTGGTGAACCCAGGCGAAGCCAATTGAACCGACAGAGATCTTAGCACCCCAACTTATAAGAAGAAGGGGCTTAAAGAACAGGAGGAAAAATCGCCCTCGATACCCCTCTTATAAGAAGAGGGGACCTAAGAGCAACAGGTGGAGGCGCTTTTGTGCACAGAGCAAGGGGCGAGGATGGGAACCACGCCCCATTGTACTGTCCCAAAGTCGGTGGGATTGTCCTGTAGTGCGGGGTTACCCCATCTGTGTAGGTGTAGTTGGTCCCTTAGGGTATTCGGCACTATCACGTGCCGCGAGTCCCACGCACCACTGGACCCCACCCAGGGCCGGTTGTCTAGAGGCGGCCCCGCATGTGAATGATGATGATAGCATACATCATAACTTAACATGATCGTGGGCGATAAGAGTGAATGATAAGAGTGAATGATGAGAGCGAATGATAAGATTGAATGATAAGAGTGAATGATAAGAGTGAATGATGAGAGTGAATGATAAGATTGAATGATAAGAGTGAATGATGTTCATCATTTTATATACGAATTTCATAAATGTTCTGCAAGTAGGAGTGACCCCATAATACCTCGAGGCGTGATTGAAAATTGAATCAAAGTATTCGATTTGAATTAGTATTTTCATACTTCATGCTCGAATAACTTCATCTATCTAGTGTGGTGTGTGTGTGAAGGACCTTTTTTATAGTACAGGGGGACAAACGAGAAATCGGAGCCTTTCTAAGACTACCGATTTCCATGAAAATCAGCATAATTACTATGCCGATGCGTTGACCTCCTCTGACCTCCCCCAATGGGCCACCGGCTATTCACAAAGCGCACTAAACGCAAGATGTACCACCCCAGTCGTGCCGGCAAAATTCCGCTGCAATGCTGCATGGCACTCCCTGTCACATTTCCTGCAAGTAACAGGCGTGATGTCATCTTAAAAAGACTAACAAACAAACACATCTTCACGCCAGCTCTCTAAAGGAGTAGGCCGAAGACTAGCGACACTCTGAAAATACTCGAATGCATCACCCCCTTCGGACAGTACCCGGTCAACCTTAGGAATACTCGGGGGTACCTATGCGGATATCTAAGGGTGTTGGTAGTCGTTAAGAAGCACTTATTTATAAAAAAAAATATAACATACTTCACTGGCTGACAGACAGACACTGAGATCAGTGGTTCCCAAAGTAGTTTGTGCCATAAATCATATGCTCTTTTTGTGTGATGGTAATTTACTTAACTTAATTGGTTATCCTCACAGATTACAGGTATCCTATTCTATATATACATCAGGTAGTAAAAAGTAAGCACGGACTACAGGGCGCACTCAATATTCCCTTGCAATCCTCCAGTGGATCGCGAATTACAGCTTGGGAAAACTGTCCCCAATAATGTTATTCGATCATTTACCTCAATAAAAGACCGTAATATTTTTGGAGATAATAAAGGACACAAAAATGCAGCATTGGCCGCTGACGTTAACGACAAGCTCACATTCATCCATCGTTTGCGCAGTGCTTCGTGTTAGGAATGTTGTTCACAATACCTTTCCGCGGCCCGTATTAGGCTCCGTCGGCTTTTGGAGGCCACGCCACGTAATTAGTAGGTGTATGACCTAATGCTTTACGCCGGGCTGAATTCCTATCAGATATTACCTCATTGCACCCATTTGTGAACGTATCGTATCGATCGAGTTGAGATGTCCTTGATATTGGGCGAAAATTTGTTTCATATTTTTGGTGTCTCCACAACGATCGTGTATTTTGTATCCCAGGAATATGTAAAGGCATGTCGCGTTGCAGCGGAATTGGGGCGGCACGACCGGGGAGGTACCTCTCGCTCACGTGATTCCGCCGTAAAGGGATAGTTAAGCTGTAGTGTTTCGTACGGTTTGTAGTAGCCGGTGGCATATTGGACTGGATGAGGGCAACACACCTGCAGGAAAATTACGCAGGAACATCCATCCATCAGGTAATGAAAAATTGTGTCGCTGCAACGCAGTTAGGGCACATCTATAACAAAATAACAAAACAATGGAGATACAGACCTGGAGACCCACGTCAATTTTGAACAAAATCATTTTGTATATGATTCTACAAGATTATTGGCCGCCGTGACACGGAAGAAACCGCGGGACGCCGCTAGTCCCCAACATACAAAGTTGCTAAGCGCTGGCACACCGAGGTTCGATCAATTCCATGTTACTTTGACAGTAGATCCCCCTTAACAGGAAGTCTGAATACTATGTAGATAGCTGGAGGTAATTACATAGAAAAGTCATTCGTTGGCTCCGTTCATATAAATCCTTGAGCAAAGATGCGGGCGGCAATTCTATACACCTACTATTAATTCAAACAATAACCGCCGTTCCTAATATGGAATAGTATTCGCATTCGGTTTCAATCGACATTGCTTTGTTTGTTTCTCGAATATTCCTCAAGAATTATAAGTTTTTATTCCAAGCAGTACAACTACATTGCACCGGAACGGGCATTGTACAATTTTTTAACGCCTAATTTTTATCCTAGATTTGCAGACTTAGACCAATATAAGATAGTAATTTGAATAGTTTTGATTGTTTCGTTACCGTTTCTTCTTTATTAATTGTGTAAATTTTTCGATGGCTTAGGCTTGATTACGTCATCTATCTCAAAATTTCAGGAATGCTGTCGCGTTTTATGCGGCTTTGTCATCTCTTTGAGGTATCATTCGAGATATCCACTGAGCAGCATATAGTCATGGCAACCTCTTGTAGGCTAATAGGCTATTTTCATTCATTCTTCACTTTTCTTCAGAGGAAACCAATATCCGGAACACTGCCTTATCCCGTCTAACCTGACGCGGATATTGCTCATATAATTCCTATTGCAATATTTTATTTTTATCACATTTTTGTTGCGCAGAGAGCGTTGACTGTTGACACTCATAAACATCCGCACTAACTAGAGCTTAAATAGATGCTTACACTCCTTCTGCCCTCTGCATTTTCCAACAAATGAGCCACAATTGTCAAAATTTACAAACCGTGTAAAAATACCATATAAGCATAATCATCACTCTACGCCCGTTTTACACCGCCAGCAGGTCCGAGCGGTGCGGATGTCTGCAGCTGGCTCATTTTGGTTGCGACACAGCACTTTCTGCCCAGCATTTTTTACCAGCGTGTCGTTGTCCATAATGATATAGGACCGGGTTAGATGCGTGTAACAGGGACTAGGCTCAATTAAACAGGCTACTGTCGATAAGGGGCTTAGGATGATGACGATGGTGGTGGTGGTGGTGGAGGTGGTTTATTAATATTATTATTTATTAAGTATCATATTTTCCTCCTGGCCGAACACTACTGCGCAGACACACACACACTTTCCATTCCCTCATTCCCTAGATAGATATGATGATGACGACGTAGACGATGACGGTGATGGTGACGGTGATGGTGATGGTGATGGTGACGGTGATGGTGATGGTGATGGTGACGGTGATGGTGATGGTGATGGCGATGGTGATGGTGATGGTGATGGTGATGGTGATGGTGACGGTGATGGTGATGGTGATGGTGATGGTAACGGTGACGGTGATTGTGATGGTGATGGTGATGGTGATGGTGATGGTGATTGTGACGGTGACGGTGATGGTGATGGTGATGGTGATGGTGATGATAACGATGATGATGATGATGTGATCATGACGATATAAATTGTTGGCATTTACTTTAGCAAGACCACTTCAGCTTTACGAACTCTAAATGCGTAGGTCACCGTTACACAGGAACTTTTTACTGCGTCTTTCACATCTTTAGAATAGCGAACGCAATTTGTACTAAAAGTTAGCCAAAATGGTTCTTTATACGTTGACACTACTTCGCGTGGGCGAGATATGCAAATGTCACTAATGATTTGTTGTATATTGATGTTGTATAAAATATGCAAGTTTCATAAATGCATGTCCATAGAATTGTATCGAACAAAAACAATTCCATTTATCGCTCTGCGCCCAACTGCTCAGTATGTGTGAATTTCACGTGCCACTTACTACTTGAAGAATGCTTAGGGCAATACACACATAGAGTTTCAGGGCTGCAATTTTCTAATATTAAGTCGCTTTGCCGTTAACGGTGTCGGCACGACTGGGCAAGTACATCTAGTTTACGTATTACGTAGTAAAGCCATTATGGTTACTACCATCCAGTACCAGGTTTATTTGAGAGGGGGGGGGGGGGGCGGAACAACGTTGTAGTGGCTCACAACGTATCTATATGTAAATATGAAATTCAAGTTGTAACCTGTCACTTATATATTCTAGATCTGTTGGTAATGTTGAGCTGGATGAGTGAGTTTACAATTTAAATACTATTTTAAATAACACTTATTTTAAATAACACTTATTTTCTGAAGTTCGTATAGTCCTTTTGTAATATGTATCGTAAATACGACAAACTTTGTTCTTAAACTCGTCGCTGATAGTATGACACCTCCATATCCACCAGGAACCGTTGATAGGAATACTAGCTGGTGCTCGCTGCTTCATCTGCGTATACTTTGTGAAATAGTTAAGCGGTGCAAATTACTGTTTGGTTGGAGCCTTTAGAATTTCATGCCATGTAATCTTAACCTTAGAATAATCTAAAGACTATCATATATGTCTATGTGCGGCGAAAGTCGCTACTCACCTACTCGTTTGCCCCATATCTCATAAAAAAATATGAAATGCACGTCAAGCTCAATATTATTTCTAACAGCGCCACTTCAATATCTCTCAATATTTAGAAGGAAAGAAAGTAAGGTTTTCATTGTTCACTATACCATGTGTTAGCAACATTACAGGCTACTTAATTAGGGCTCTTTGGACTCAAATAGCACATGATGGAGACCAAACTAAATTGTAGTATAATTATAGTATCTACCACTGCCCAGAGTCTACCTTATGTCTGAGTCTAAATTATGAAGTATGATATCTAATTTCTGGACTTTTAGTATGTCTGACAGTTTATCTGATCCTTCTTGGTCTTCATCCGATTTCGGTAGATCTTCGACATATTTAATTTGTATATGTCAACAGAAATTGCAAATTGAAATTAAGCATTTGTACAGAGGCAGGCTTACAGTTAGCCACCCCAAAATTAACAATATATTTAGATGTAAATAATGAATTAAGTACATAATATGGATTGTCCACCAAATAAGGTGAAGGTCACACTTAGCTGTTGTTCTTCCGAAGCGAGGTACACCCTCCCAAAGGCTCAAAATCACAAAGCTATCACAAATTATGGGTATTATTTACAGGTTTGGGGGTTAACAAACTCCAATATAGAAGGAGTCGCGTACAATTCGTACTCGTTTTCATAACTTTAATTGTTTCAATTTACTGTTATAACAGACATCGCCCGAGCTCAACCGCTCTACAAGCGCTAAGACGACACTGTCCGCCTCCAGGACGTTGTCAATTCCCAATCCTTCCGAACGGAAATAGTCCCGTCAACATATCCTTCACCAGATATCCGGCGGACACATAGGAATCGAACTTACTGTGACACCTAGTATCAGCTAACCATACCTCACAACCCCCAGTTTAAGGCTGCGGAACTGAAACTTCATAGCCCACCAACAAATGGCGTTACAGATAAGTAATATCCCATAAACCTGTAGCGCTAAAATACAACCGCTACAACGTGATCCATTGGTAGCGGTGTTGTGTGGATGTTTATAAGCGGTTGTCACAAAACAAATACATTTGGCGGTCCATGTCGAACTGAAATGTGTCGATTTTAAATACCACCTCATGCATATTATGCTTAGGGCAAATACATACATTAAGTTTTACTTGTGTAGCGTTTCCTGATTGTTGCTGTTCTAGTGTCTCCATGGCGAATTATTTATGACCGGTTATGAACTGGAAGTTCGTAGGTAAGGCTAAGGCTGAAACTGCCCTGTCTCGGAACCCGCAACGAGTTTGTATCTATTCGCAAAACCATCACTGTCAATGTTCTGCGAGCACATCTTACAAATAAAACAGTTTTTTTCGAACACTAGAGATTATGACTCTCTACGGATACGGATCAGAAACATTTATAATTATAGAGCTTTTTTATATTTCACAAGAACAGAAATTAGCTATATAATCAAAATCGCCACGTGTGTAACGGGCCTATGCTAAAGAACTCTGTGCAGCGAGGGAAAATTATTATACAAAGAAGGAAACTGCGTACTGTTCTATCATTAAATTTGTTTACTTTTTTTTTCATTTCAAAGTATTGTTCCGTCTCCACTGAAGTTGGAAAAGAAAGAAGTGGACTTATAAAAGTTCTTCAGTAATCATTTCATGAAATGTCTTCCAAATTTTATGATTTGTAAGAGAACGCCAGTATTAAATTTGTGTACCAAAATAAACAATAACACATCTTCTCGCCACTTCCCTAATGAGGAGGGCAGAGCGGTATTTTTATATATATCTAAAAATAAATATTTATATGTAAAATTAATATTATAAACTAGCTGTGCCTCGCAGTTTCAATCTAGCTACATCTGTCCCAAGGGAATTCCCTTAAACTCGTTAATCGAGATATTTTCTTTTTTATTCCAGTTTGTAATGCCCAATGTCCAAATTAATAGTCGACCTGTTTTTGCCACTGAACGATTACGACATAAGCACCTGAGTACCGCTGAGATAAACATTTAATTATGGAAAAATTCAATGCACTTTCTCTTTCACTAACATATTAAGGTGAAAGGAAATGACTAAAGTAAGGGCTGCTCTATAGAGCAAATGTGGAACGCGCGGGAAGGGGTGCTACGGTGACCCAGAAAACTCCATACGAATCCATATGTGGGACAATCGCTTAGTGAGTAATGCTCAGGTGTAGTTTTAGGACAATGACAGTGAGTGATTTATAATCATCAGTCGGTTAACTACTGAGTAATGTGCCAAATATAATTACAATGTTGTGCCACGTAGTGCCGTGCTGCATTGCAGCCGTATTGCGGCCGGCGCAACCGTGCAGATGGAGCGTTTTCGATACTACTCACTTTCATAGACATCCGTAACTGCGTTGCTCTTGTTCCCTTCTTCTCCTAAAATAGGGCACCGGATAATCACAAACTGTGCACACGCGTTAAGCGTGTGCGATCTCTCCGATCGTTTCGGCCCAATTCGGCTGCAATGTAGCATGGCACTACCTCTCACAGAAGATAGCCTAGCTTTCACACTCTACAACACCAGCGATTTTATAATATACACCTATTTATATTTGGATATCCACTAACATAAGTAATTTCTCGTATACCTTGGAAGATGTATGTTCACTAGAAGGAAACTGGAAATTATTAAGATTTTTTGGTTGTTAAATTTACTAAGCCAAATGGACCTGTGATGGTCGAAATAAATGAAATGTCGAATTTGAATTTCAATGAGTTCGGGTCCAATGATAAAAAAGTAGTCCTCGAAATGAAAATGTTAAGAATTGCATTGGAACTTAATTTTAGCATTTGCACCATTAGTTCACAAAAATACAAGATATTCGGTATCATATTCAACTGTCATTGTAAAGCATCCGTGATTGTGCATAGACATATTTTCTTGAAATGTCAACCTTACGTGCTTGTGTTTAAGTTCTTTCTACAAAGTCTATAATTTGTCAGTTTCACATCATTTAAATGGACGGTTTGAAACGCTCACTGTATCTCTTGGTATTTTTCTAAATCTATGATTAGCACCGCACGTTCATTGTATAAAAACTGGCCAATTGCGAGTCATACTCTCGCTCGAATTGTTCCGTACTATTATTTGAAAACTACTACTAGACTTTTTTATAGTAGAGGAGGATAAACGAGCCGAAGAGCTCGAGCCGGAGCCTTGCAACGACTACCGACGCTCATGGATATCAGCAAAATTATGCGGATGCGTTGCTCTCATTTTCACTACCCCTTCCCCAATGGGCCACCGGCTACTCACAAACCGCTCGAAACGTGACAGCGTCGCTGTCACTTTACGCCGGTACCAATTGAGCGAGACGTTTCCCTTCGCCCCCGGTCGTGCCGGCCCCATTTCGTTGCATAGGCAGATGTGGTATCATGCACCATGCATGGTACTACCTCCTCCAACACAGCACGGCACTAACTCATACCAAAAAACTGGCAAAGAATATTCGGTATTCTGTATACCATATATATACAAAAAACAACATAACATACCAATAATCAAGCGCGAGAGCAACTCGCACTCGGCTTTTTTATTATCAGGGACGTTAACCGAGAGTCGGATTTCCAACTTCACATATGCTTTTGAAAAAAAGGAGGAAAAAAGGGCCATGTAATACAGTAATTGTGCGGATGTTCGTGGGCGTTGGTAGTCATAAAAATTATGTTTGCTCGTTTGCCTCCTATACTATGGAAAAAGAAATTGTTAATATTATTAATAATGTAATCGGTCTACAAAAGTCTGATCAACCCACGTCCTACACACTAAGTATCGCACGCATTTGAAACGGATATGCACATAAGTATAGTATAGTTATGTGTGACATGACCTTTCTCTTGCAGCTGCAATGCCAAAGAAATCACGGAGTGAGATCACGTCTACCGCGGTATCAAACTGGCTGTGGCCTGCAGTTTCACTCGCGTAAAATATATCCATTATTATGATTTCGAAGCCAAATGGGAAAGAACCCTTATAGTTTCGTAATTTACGTCTTTCTGCCCGTATGTCACAGATATTTTACTTGCAGATTATGGGTGCTGTATCTGTGAAAATTAAAAAGTAGGTGTATTTTGTGCGATATTCGCTTCTTAAGTGGTGAAAAGGGTGCCGATATTAACAGCGGATTTGCATTGGATATATCTGGCTATATTCTCTCCGATCTGGTGAAAAGTGAAATGATTCTATCTACTGTTTAAATGGCACGTGCTCAAAATAATTAAATGCAAGTGCGTAAGAGTACATAACAGATGTCTTATGTTATGTATTAGGTAAATCCTAATATATATCTCCGTCACTGCCATCTTGTACTACTCCCCGCTTTAAGCTCCTTTCTATTTCTACTATCTGCAGGTTTAAAGACAGTTTTGACTTTTCCCTGAGGATCCCTGAAATAATTTTATTAGGGTCCATAGTGTTTGCCGCTGTCTCTCCTGGCGACACGAAAGGTGGACCAAATATCATTGGCAGAATTTAAACGTACCATCAAACGTCCCGTCCACTACAAGTAAATATTTAATTGGCTCCAGAACTGCACTGCATCAGATTGTTCAAACAATATTCATCAAAATTGAAATAAACACACAGGTGCCAAATCCACGTAACTCATTCCGCCCCGTACGCTTATGCAATCTACATTTGGCCCAGGTAACTGGAGAAGTGCAATGTATCATTTCATTCCATGAAAGTTTGAAATAAGTTTTATATTTCGAAGGGTAAAAGTTAAAATAAATCGTTATAAATTTGGAATGGTCAAAGCAGAGATATGTCTTTTTGAATTTGGAAATGTCGATGAAGAAAAATAGCTAGCAGTGACGTAAGTGCAGTCTGAGGCCCGAGCCAAATTCATCGGATGGGGCCAATTCTAGCCTAAGAAATCGAGATGAAGCTAAACCAATGAATATCAGAATATTGCAACCAGCCTCCTGGGCTCGTGGAATTTTGCCGGGTTACGCCACTGGTTTTGAGATTGGAACAAACTTCGTGAATTCATTTAGCACCACGTGCTTATGACGTTACATTCAGTCCTATGTCTTTAAGCACATATTATTACTATTGAGCTAATAAGCGTTTAAAGGCTGACTACCGTCCACATTCGTGAGGTCTCGAATCCAAAACCCTAGTCGGACCAAAGTGTTCTTAGGGTTTCTCAATTTCTAATAACATTTCAACAATAAACTTCCAAAGAAAACGATTTAAGCTAAATCCATTTGGTAATTTAAGCGATTCTATTTTCTACTCTGGAACCCTCTATAGGTGATCCTAACTTGTTCTTGGCCGGTTTCTATTATCGTGGTAATAGGTTACATAAGTGAAGTAAGAACAGATACACAAGTGTCCGGATGCACTGTCACGGCCAAAACATACATCTGCTAATGTTCACTAAATAATAATATCTTTTGGGTCCTGGTGTCCTAGTCCACGTGCAAGTCTTTGTTTTCTGTTTCTTGGGGAAACGTATACTTGAAGATGTATTTCCTGTACATGTACTCAACTTCCGTTAGTCCCGATTTCGTAACGCTCTCGTCATGCATTCGCTAACTCCACTCCAACTGGCTCACTTCCCAAGTCGGGCGTGATTAACGAAGTGTGTGCTTACGAAGCACATAAGACGTTCTTTCTTCTTCTTTTCTCGTTGTCGTTACCTATCAAAAATAAGTGATATAGATATGAAAAAAATTATGAAAAAGTCATCTGACAACGAGTTGTATCTTATCTGTCGGTGTTTTTTGTTGCCGGTTTGCGAATGTGGTAAAAACCCACACAGAATTTCTCCCAAACAACAAAAAAAAATTGAGTCTTGAAATGTTTAGTCATTACAATAAAATAACTTTTACGCATTTTATCGTGGTTTATTTAATTATTTAACTAGCCCGATGTTTCAGAAGCCATTGTCACGGGTGAACTGAGATGACAGATGTCATGATGTCACAAAGTATTAAAAGTACCAGAATAATTATAATTTCCTTACTTGTTCCCATTAACGCAAATAGTACTTATTATATCTTGCTGTCTTGAGGTGTAACGTTTGGTTTTTGATTTGATTATATTTATCACTGGGTCCCAAGCAGAGGGAAGAACCCAGCAATCTTCGCTATTGATATTTAGGTGTTTTTAATTTCAATAGCCAATCTAATGTTATATCTCAATAGCCAATCTAATCTTAATCAAATCTAATGTTATAATGAAATCGAATCGTCACCAATGTTATGAAAATAGCGGGCCAGTGGGGGCTTAGACGCGATTGGCAGAACATCGTTGGCGTTCATTGAAAGTGGCCTACGTCCAACAGTGGGACTGGATAACGCTGATGATGATAATCATTCCTGCGCGAGTGGGACTCGCACACGCAGGGTTCCACACCAACGGGAGGATCCGAACATCAACTTGTATAACACGTATAAGTGATAAACTTACATTTTCGAGCATTTTTTGCATACATTTTCTATGAAATTATTTTTTCAGTGACATGACAATAAACTATATTGTTGGTACAGCTGTTAAAGCAATACATGATCAGTGATAATTTCATAGGATATGGACTAGTTACAGACAGACGGGCAGGCGTACGTGAAAACGGGATTCTATTTTATTAATTTATGTATCGCTGTCGGTTTTCCGAAGTAATTAAAGTAAGTAAGTGTCTTCCGCTATCTTAGTAAAATAGAATCCAATTCTTACCCTTTGGGTACAGGACCCTAAAAATCACTGACTTTGATGAGACGCATTTCCATTTCATCAAGATTCAAATCAGAACATTACTAAACAAGTTCCACTTCAAAAGAGGTCTTACTGTTTCACAAAGGGATTCAAAAATAGAACCGCAATGTTATAATCTGTTACCGATGCATCTGGCGCATAATGTGTTCGTGACACGAGTACATACAGCCGTGTGATACAGGTGATCTCCCCTGACTGCTTTACATACTGATCTAGTTTAAGCCTGCATCGCTAGTATGGAAAATAGTAGCTAGTATGCTTTTATTCCTTGTATATTGCTAGAGTATCATGTATACATCATGATATATATCTATAATACATAGTATCTATAATTTATTGAAAAAAAAATGTTAAATCAGTTTACGTAAAAAAACTAAAAAGTATAAACAGTTCGATATTTCGAATTTCATGTTATAAACATTTTCAGTTTCTGTAATTAATTTACACATATAATATAATACAACTATTTCAACGTCCTATATTCAGACAAACTTAATTAATTTTATTTGCTACTAGTAGAAGAAAATAATTAAGAGGACAAAAAACTGCTGATTAGAAAGAATAAAACAAGGCAAGACGGGCCTTCTTGTAAGGGGGGCCCTTTATTTTCAAGAAGAGTACACTCCTTTTGACGCAGTCGGATAAACCCTATCATTTGCTAACTCGTTAAAACATTTTTTATGTGGCTTAAATTCCTCTAAAGATGCCTCTTTAGTATAACATTACTTACAGCACACCATTAATGTGCTATAACCAGTACACCATTAATGTGCTATGAACAGCACACCGTTAATGTGCTATAACCAGCATACCATTAATGTGCTATAACCAGCGCACCATTAATGTGCTATAACCAGCACACCATTAATGTGTTATAACCAGCACAACAATAATGCGCTATAACCAGCACACCAGTAATGTGCTATAACCAGCACACCATTAATGTGCTATAACCAGCACACCATTAAAATGCTTCCAAGGATACCTCATATGTCTAAATGTTATGACAAGTAATTTAGGGAACATGCTACCCATATACAATTAAATTTATATCCCTTCCTTTTTTTGCTTCACCGTAACCGAGTAGATATTGAACATTTATCAGTGAATGCCAAGATTACTCAGCATGTAATCACTGACGCGTCTAATCCCATAGCCGGAGCAATCCAGCACACGACTCATGTAGCGAGCACCATAACATATCACGCCATTACGCGAGTAATGGTGCGGACCGGCCTTCGCATATGGAGTATCGAATTATACCAGTGTTGCCAGCCTAACCGAGCAGAACATTGGCGTATAACATACATTGTATGGATTAATTTTATTCAATACAACATGAATACCAGGAAGTGGCGTGCTGCATTGCAATCGAATTATTCCTGCATTGGCAGTGAATATGACAGCTGTGCTGTTCGTGCTATTTGTGAGTAACCGGTGGCCCATTGAAGGGAAGAGGGAGGGAAGGAGCAACGCATATGCGTAAGAGCGATAATGCGGATATCTATGGGTGTCAGTAGTCGTCAAAGGATAGGCATTATTAGTATGGGATAGGGATCACTATTTCCATACTAACATTTTTTAAGAATTGATATATGAAGAATATCACGCGAAGAATAGGCTCGCTGAAGTGGCGATGGGCTGGTCACACACTCGGAAGAACAGATGGCAGATGGGCCAGTAAGGTTCTGGAGTGGAGGCCGCGCTTAGGAAAACGAAGTGTTCGTCGACCGTCGAAGTTCATTGAAAGCGACCTGTGTCCAGCAGTGGACCGATAAGGGCTGATAATGGTGATGATGATGATATATGAAGATGCAGACAAAGGGGTGGCAGAATGGCAGAGGGGGGCCACTCTCGCTCACATAACAGCCGAAGTGATGACTATGTTGTCGAGTTTCGCGCGGTACATATGACTGGAGGCCTATCGGGGGCATGGGGTAAAGTAGAGCAATGCCTTCCTTATGTTATTGTCGTCAAGCAATTGCTTTTCAATCCTGTCTTCCTCCCCGCTTATGAGCCACTGGCTACTCCTACTCACAAACCGTAAGAAACGTCATCATAGCTGTCACTTTGCGGCAGTGCTATGTAAGGGAGAGCTACCGGCCCAGTTCGGCTGCAATGCAACACGGCACTCCTAAAAATAATATTAATAGATAACTCATCACTCCCTCTGACAGCGAGAAGTACCTCCCCGTGCCAACATGTTTTTTAAATGTTATGCAGTGTACCAACGAGAAATCGGATTCTTTTGATGACTACCGACGTCCGTCGAGCTTCACCTGATTGCTATGCAGATGGCGTTGCCCTCCTATCACCCCCTCCAATGGGCCAATTGCTACTCACGAACCGCACGAAACGCGGCAGCGACGCTGTCACTTTTCACCGGTATCAAGTAAGCGAGGCAATACCCCCGTAGTGCCGGTCTAATTCCGTTGCATAGGAGGATGTAGTGTCCTGCACCATGCATGGCAGTACCCCTCCTATGCAGCATTTCACTACTTCTTCCTAAAAATGTTCCAACAATTACTCTCACTTAGGATTAATGACTGCCTCCAAACTGTCAGATCATGCGATATTCCTGTCACCATACACCTCAACACTGAAAACACCTTTCCGGGTGTAGAATTTTAAAGCTCCCAAGGCCACGGTCGGCAAACTTTCGGAAAGCCTTCGAAAGCTTTGATACGGGAGCTAGGATCGCTAATTGCGACAGATATTGTGTCTCATCATTAAAACTTGCAGTTCGATGCCTTGAAACTTTCGCGGGTTAACTTTGAGCTTTTAATATAGGCTTAACCCTATAATCCATGGTGTGAAGACGAACGAGCTCCTGATCTTGACTACAGATGCCCATAAAATATTCGTACAGTTGTTCAACCACCAATGGGCCACCAGTTGACAATCAAAGGAAACTCGACAGCATAGCTATTTCTTATAAGTATCGTGTGAGCGAGAGGCCCTGACGTGCTGGCTCGATTCGGCTGCAATATCGCGAAAGCACTTCCCCTTAATACACCAAACACTTATTTCTCTTTTTTATATACACTAGCAGCGCGCTGCGTTTTCACCGGTGTAACATGGTAAAATCCCATATTATAAACTTCACCACCTATTTTTCTGCAAAAAAAAATTCTGGAAAATCTTTCTTTGTGCGCGCTTATATCATGAAGAGAAGCTTTGCAACTTATTTCAAGTTTCCAAATACAGAAGGTTCAGCTGTGCGTTGCTTGTCAGTCAGCCAATCTCACACTCAGTAAGAAGAAGAGTTCTTAATAAGAATATGGATGGGCAAAAGAGCCGCCGGTGCCGTTAATTGACTACTTACGCCCTTAAACATTCACATAACTATTATGCATATGCGATATATGTCAGTGTCAGTGTCATATGTCAAATATTTGGCTGGACAATAACCAAATAGCACACGTTTGGAGTGCGGAGCGTGACCAGAACGCTTAGCTAATTACAAGGTGCGGCGAAATTGTTCACGCGAATTTTATCGTGACACACAATCAAACTAGCCTCGTCGCCCGGCGAACACCCACCAGCTGTGCGATGAAGCTGTATTGGACTTCTCTTCGCTTCTACAGCATAAGTTCAGGCCTTAAAAGAAATACAAAATCATCATCATGCGTTAGTTCTAGAGTAGTGTAGAGAAAAAGACATACACGATTATTATTGTGTACATTTCTCTCTCTATACAACACTAAAATTGAACGCTCACCGCTAATCCGTAGCGTACCGTGTATCAGACACCTTTCAGCTCTGGTGTGTATGTGTGTGTGTGCGTCTGACACACGATATGGTCGGTCCGATACAGTGTCTGAACAAATGTGTGCTCGCAGTAAATCAAACATGACCCTGAATACCAAATCAGGCGAAATAATCCACGCGGCCCAAGTCACAGACGGACGCTGTGCTTACTTTTATTAGCACGGAACATTAAGAGGTGCCATCCTGCATAACAGATGAATTATGCTGGCACGACCACCGCCCGATACTGCCACAAAATAACAGTCGTGCAGTCGTACAGTTTGTTTACGGTGGGCCCTTGCACAGGAGGAGGATAGTAGGGTAACACATCTGCACAATAATGTGCGGATTTTGACGGGTGTCGGTAGTCATCAGAAGGTTCCGACTGTCCGTTTGACTTCCTACACCATAAAAACAACTTTACTTCGAAGTTATTTTAAAGCTATCATTCATTCTCGAAAGTCGGCTCCTTGACTTGTTGAAATAAAACAAAAACACGACTGAAAATAAATAAAAATTTCTAACAAAAAGCAAGTAGCCTTAACTAAAGCTAATAAAATTGTAAAAAAAGTTTGAAATGTATTACTTATTCAATAGCAATTTATTAAATTCCGATACGACTTAGGGGTCTTCAAGAAGATATGTACCTATAAAGGCCGGCAACGCGTCTGCAAGACTTGTCTTGGAAATGTGTATGGGCGGCGGTAGCCATTACCCACCTGCTAATTTGCCCTATATATGAACTGCAAATGAGCGTCCTTTCATTTTCTTTTATGTTCGTTTTTAATATTCGTTAAAAAAGTTCTTTAATAATTGTCTTTAAATAATAATTGTAATATTTGTCTTTGTATTGTAATCACTGTTTTCAGTCTCACGATTTTATTGGAAGATGCACTGTGATGATGTATGTGAATTGCTTTGGTAACCTGTCATATGCTTATTAGAAAAAAAGAAATAAAAACATATAGCATAAAAATGTTTTTATAGGGGTACTGGAGAGGAATAAGGCCTTTTGAATACTACCACCACCCATAGACATCCAGATAATCGTTAATCGTTGTCCCCCCCCCCCCGGCAATAGGCCGCCGGCTACTCATAAACCGTGCAAAATAAGAAATTAAAAAAACTCTATAGGCAACGTGAGCGAAACCGGCTACTTGACTCAGCACCGCTGCAGCTTGTACATTAGAGCAAACGCAGACGGAGTCGAGTTACAGGACGATGTGAGTAATTATATTTGTTGCGGCATTATGAATGGATGATACATTTGTTTAACGGCTGACCTCGGGTTGTTGCCATTTCTCGAGTAAATATTATCACTTCACGGATCGCATGACGCAACTGATGCGCGCTCTACATCCTACACGAGCCTTCGTAGAAAATTGGTTTTGCCGCGTGAGGCAACCCGGACGGGAGATTATGTATTTGTTAACATGTGTCTGTGAGAAACCTATGGGGAGATGGGATGTTAATGGGACACAGTAGCCACCAAATTTGTCTAACTGCGGGTTTGTTCCTTATGTTTCAAAAGAACATCCTAAGCAAGCATCCAGCCTACCTACATGTGATTATTACTGCTCGTTTACTCCGTAAAAGGGCTATTCTCAGCTGAGACTGATTGTTGTCACATGAATTTGATTTGCTCGGGACATGCGAAATAAAGACCTAACCTAAAAGTGCGAAGTTTTGAACTGCGCTAAAAATCCAGAATATGATCGTCACGAGCGAACTATTTATACCATACAACGCCATCTAGCCGTGGCTAGACTAAGTATAAATAGTATTGTGCAAACTATTCATAGACTGCATATTTATGCAGTCTAAGTATAGTTTAAAAATGAATAAAAAACATTCGTATAACACATTTTTTATTCGTTATAGTTAAGAGTAATGTTCACGATTTCGTTCTCTAAAGCTTCTAACTTTGCAATCAAGTGAACTCTTTGGTGATATCCACATAGTGATTTTTGGATGTTCATAGGCATTGGTAGCCCTATTTAGGATGATTGCTCCTTTCCCACACTGTTTAAAAAAATAAATAGAAAAATCTTTATGTCTGTCAATTTGTCTGCTACTCTTTCACAGCTAAGCCGATCAACTAAACAACTTTGTTAAAAATTGGTATGCATATAGTCAATTATCAGAGTTCTAACAGAGGTTAATTTTTTTTTATAAATCAACCCCGAAAGCATTGCAAAGGAGTGTGAAAGTCTTTCAGAATCTTTGGCAAATAATAATGACTAATGAGTACCTTAAATATCTGTTGTTAAGAACAAAGAGTAATAAGTTACCCTTCGATATCTTATCTACTTATAGTCGGTTAAACAACACTTGATCTGAGCCTCTCATTGTTGGTGTATCCTCGTGTGAATGTGTACCGACCACTCAGCATCTTCAAACTCAAGTTTCATAAGCGCTACCGATCATACATCAGCATCATCATCACCGCACCGGCAATGATACTTCAGAGTTGAGCGGTCTGGTAGAGTAGAATCAAATTGGGCTAAAACAACCGCGAGGTACCTCTTGGTCACATGGTACCGCAGCTAAGTGATGTCTATGGGCGACAGTCAAGAAAAGAGTCCGACTAATTACTTGTCTCCCCTACTTTAAAAGTCGGGCAAGTGCGTATCGAGCTACGCGCGGCATAGGGTTCCGTAGTAGGTTACAACATCCAAATTCGAGATGGATTTACTGACTGAGAGTTCCGTACCATGCTGTAACGAATAGCTCAACATAACTATTGAATTTGACTCCCCATACAATTATTTTTTATTTAAACGTCCATAGAAAAATTTCGGACCTAATATCGATGCCCATAATCCGAATAATTGCCATGCAGATGCGTTGCCCTCCTATCCTAATATATATTTTTAATTATTTTTATAGCATAAGATGCCCAAGGACATCCGCATGATTGCTACGCAGATGCGTTACCCTCCTATCACCCCCCCCCCACCCCCAAATAGGCCACCGGCTACTCATAAAACGCGCGAACCGCGAGAGCGACGCTGTTACTTTTTTTATCTTTTCTTATTCGCTTTTCTTTATGTCTCAGTTATTTTCGAGTAAAATACATTTGATCGACCGTAACTCATAAACTTGTAAAGCCAACTTGAGCGTGGTATTTATCAGCATTTTCGTTATCAGTTAATCAGTAGTTGGTGAAGGTGAATCAACACTAGACTAACGAAAATTAGAATTTTAAAGTTTTAGCTGCAAAGATTTCATAGACGTTACATAGCACAGCAAGTATTTTGTGAATAACATTACTATCGAAATAATAATTCAGTAAAAGCAGCGTGATACACGTAACTTGACTCACACAATTTACAAAACGTTAATAAAGTGCAAAAAAACTGTGGGTAATGTTATAGAACATTATAGAAAATTTGGGTTCTGTTTTGTCTACCTAAGCGTAGATAGAGTTCATCCTTAATTTAAAGTTTAGTGAAAAGAATGAAAATAGGAAATCGCATTTATGCTCTTCCTAAATTTTATTAGTGTAAGAAATATAAGCCTTTCATAGTTCCAGCCTCAAAAAAAAATCAGTAAAGCTAAGCATTAATGTATGTGGCCCTGAAGTAATCTAGACATTACGCTAAGGGACTCAATCTCATAATTAAAACAAAAAAAATTTTGTAATTGAAAATATTAGCTCAAATGGTAGATATAAATTCCAAAAACAAAAATGTTACATGTAAAGGAAATGTTATAGTTAAATAAAATATTTTAAATTTATTGGTGATAAAAATGCAAATGGCATAAAATTTGTTACAAAATGATGAGCAAGAAAGAAAATACATCATTATCATACTCTGTGGTATTACAGATTTCGGCATGCTCTTTATTTTATTAATATAGGTGGCAGAACATGGCAAGAGAGTATGTTCTAATCTAAGCACTAGTACGGCTACTCCCTGGTAGGTGGCGTTGCATGTAAACTCAAAGTTAGGCCATTTTTGTAGTACGCAGTGTAAAACATAGAGGGCGGTGTTTAATGTGGAGCGCAGTGTATACATTTACAATTTACTTTATAAGGCCATTTTAATAAGAATAATTTGCAACTATAAAAGTTCTACGCTTAGTAGATAGAACTTCATGTTAACTAACTTCACGAAACGAGGTTTAGTTATCACTTAGCGGCGGTAATATGTAAGCATGCGGTAAATCATTCCTTGCTCATTCTACCCTTAGGATTTTTATAGTTTATTTTGCTAAAGGATCGTGATGTATTATTGCATTCCATTCTCTCTACCTACCCCATTAGAGAGCTAGCGTGAAGATGTGCGTGTGCGTGTGCGAGCGTGTGCATACGTTGTGTGTCGCGCGCGTAAAATATAGCAGGATCGTTTCATAATGTTATCATTATATAGCAGCGCCTCGCGGCTTTACAAACGGCCGCTGCGTGCTCGTAGCGCGGTGATATATTGCATATATCATATCTAGATAAATGAGATTCCCTGACAGGTAAATTATACAGAGAAATTAACTTTTTCCTCTGTATAATGTACATCATCTGGTTGTTAAATGCTGTACTGCTATAACCAAACATACTCTTCAGCTTTTATAAAAGCTGAAGAGTATACTCGCTAGGAACACTCGCTGCCATTAAAGCATACACAAAGAAAGTTGACTTGACGAAGTACATCCTTCTGTACTATACTACATTAGAATTTCATTAGATTACTGTCAATTTCTTATTTGTTAGTAAATTTACAGAAAAATTGAGATCGAAAAACAGTAAAGCACCTAGCTAAGCACCTTTATAGCTGTGTATGGGCCATAAAGTCTGTAGCAATTATGTTTCTGCCACTTAATTTTTTTTTTAAAGAAAGTGTAAAATCTGTTATCCTTTAAATCTGTCATCTTTAACTATTAAACTAAAGATGTGTTTGCTGTAGAAGAAATGACGCTATTTACTTTTTTCCGTATAGGAGGACGGAATATTTTTTTTTAATATGACAATATATAGTGTTTTTCTTTTCCGCCCGGGAACCTATATTTTCCTGAGATGATGCCACGAATGCGATATGCCGGCGTTCTTAAGTTGTAATAATAATTTCATATTAAAAGGAGCTTTACTCCTTTTCCTTATTGAGTTGGATTTAATTTGAAGATATATAACTATATGTATACATATATATATATATATATATATATATATACACTATAACCTTCAAATATTGAATATATGGACTAACCATTCAAAAACTGGATTGATTCTATTGTTTGTTCCTTGTACTATTTTAAGTTTGTTCCTGATTGCGAATGTGGAGAGACCAACATTGAAAAAATGTCTTTAAAAGTCAAACTAGACCTGTAGCAGTCCCTTTAACCCCCATTGTGACTCCTTTTATAGAATTTAAAGTGGCACCAGTGTTTGTAGATAACGAGTTGGCAATGTTAGATGCTAAAGACATTTGAAAGTCTCGTTCTAAAATTTGTAAAAGAAATGTACACTAACATACCAGCATATTTTAGGAAAATGTAGTGCCATGCTGCGTAGGAGGAGATAGTGCCATGCATAGCACAGGACACTACATCCTCCTATGCAACGGAATTGGGCCGGCACGACCGGGGAGGTATCTCGCGCTCACATAATGCCGCCGTAAAATATAGCAGGTGGCCCATGGGGGGGGGGGCGAATAATGGCAAAGAATCGGCATAGCAATTGTGTGGATGTTCATGGGCGTAAGTAGAAGTAAAAATGCTCGTTTGACCACGTATTCTATAAAAAAAATCTGCAATTGGACAAGGAATCTTGTGGATTATTTGCCATCGTACAGGCAGGTCCAGTGGTTTTAATTATTTTTTTTCTTTTTTTAAGTTTCGGCTACAAAATACAATGGCACTGCCTACTGGAATAATAGTGATGATTATGACGATGTAAATATGTCCCAAGCAGTCCTATGTTATACGAGCGATGAGCTGGATGAGAATCACAATTTATCGAATTAACCAATCAGGAAACGCTGTTACAAGACAACAACTGACGATCCCTAGGGGCGACACAATTTTTCACGTAATTTGCAATAAACAACCGTTTTGTTTGCATGATCGTAAAGACTCCACACCCCTATTGCCGATCAAACAACCAGCATACGAAGACCTCTACCTTTTATACGTTCCGCGTGTGTAACGAAGTATTTTCCACGTAAGGAGGTCAGTGTGAAATTGGTCACACACACCCTCTGGCTGGTGACCATTATCACGTCACCCCAGCAATAGAATGGTAACAGTAAAAATGAAATCCAGTTCCATACGGTCGCGTTGACGTATACTCTCGGTAACTATTTAACTATTAATCTCGCAAAACTCCAGAAAGAATCGGGTCATTCATTCGCGACATTTAATTTTGTCAACCTAAATGTAAAATAGCCGTAAAAAGGAGTAACTTGAATAAAATTAATCCATGGATTGACATGAACAGAAAACTTAAGGCCCTATTTAAAACTGTAAAAAGCTTTTTCATCTTTCACATTCATAAACGTAAAATGTACAACTTGAGACGAAGACGAGAATCTGTTGCTTCGGTGTACAGAAAAACAACAAAATTCTTAACGACCAACACTAGTAACTTGTTGAAAAAATCACCCAATACGAAAAAGTACTGCCTACTAGCGAAAATCGTTGAAGAATTCCAAAACCAAGACAATGGGAAGAGAAAGGGAAGCAAAGACGAGGACGATGAAGATGAGGATTTTGGGGAAAGAGATTTAGATTACTACTTAGGTGTAAGAGAGAAGGAAACGTTTTGGAGAGATCCAGCAGGCAATGACCAGATAATCAAAGATTATCTTATATACCATTGTGGTGTCACCGAAGAGGATTATAACAAACTATTCAAGAAATCATCCCCAAAACCATCCTTTGTAATCCAGCCTAAACTTAAACAAGTTCCGTTCAAAATCCACAAGAAGAAAGAGAAGAAGCACATAAGCTTCAAAGAAGGTGTTGCAGAATCTTGGGCGGAAAAGAAAGGAATTTTCAAGCTGTTCGGCGCGAGGCGCGACAGTGAGACGTCTGAGAGCTACAGCGAATGCGATTCTAATGAAGATATAAAAGATGCCGAGGACAACATCAGCCAAGATGATGGGATAAATGAGTGTAATGTGTGGGATGTACAGGAAAGAGATGACAACATCGAAGCATTGAATAAATTATTGGTGAATTATTTTTATTCCTTGGAACAAGTTTTGAACAGTTTTAACATTTGAACAGAGAGATAATAAGTCAGGTGCTATATCGCCCACAAAAGATTTTTACGAATGAGTTCAGGTGTTCTACCTGCTTTCCATGTTGCTTAATTAACAGATGTTGTCAACTGATGGACGTGGCCGCCAGAGGTCATGGTCAGAATTTGCGTGTCGACCTTCCGTCATCAGTCCCCCGGATTATAGTTTTAGTCAACATTTTATTACATATTTTGTGATACAAATGTAAAATCAAAATGTTTGTAAGAGGTAGTGCCATGGGGCATCGCTGCCATACTGGGCCGGCACGGCAGAACGTACCGTTCGCACACGTCTATCACAAAGTGATATCTACGCTGTCGTGATTCACGTTGGTGGCCCATTGGTGGTGATAAAGAAAGGAGGGCACTACGTCTATATAATTAAGCTCTATTTACAGACTTTTGTAGTGCTAAAAACGCTCGCATCCCTCTTTTGTCCCCTTATACTATAAAAACAACTTGTGTTAATGCTGTGTGTCTAACAATGTGCGCTTGTTCACAGGGCGTCAGAATAAAGGAGGTCTCAGAGGGCCGACCGTGCGACAACTGTCCGGAGATATGTCCCGGGTTCATCTCTCATCCGTGGAGGTAAGTTTTGTCTTTATGGTCAATGAATAAATGTCATATCTATGTTGTCGTATTTGTCGTATTGTAAAATTACCGCATTACATTACGGCTAGTCATTTTCAAAAACAATGCTTTTGATTTGTGGCGGGCCAACGATTAGCGGAGTTGTCACTGCGACTCGTCCTTCAATATGGCGGCAAACGTTTAGCCACACTAAATATCTTGTTTTTAGGCAGACAATCGATACAGATATATTATAAATTAGGGCAAGGTTTAGAGGGAAAATGAAAGAATAACTTAAGCACATGGGCTCAGCCGTGAGCTACGCTCCCGCCTAAAACTTCGCACCCATCTATGCATAGTTTTTTATTTCCCTATATTCGATAATCGACGCCATTCTTATTGCCATGTCAAGGAATGCCGCGAGTGTTAAGGGTATGAACTAAAATGTATCAAGGGGGCGCACAACTACCGACTATAATTAAATAAGGCTATAATTGAAAAACGCATAACGCTGAACACTTTCTGGCAGAATTTCACTCAGCCGCCTTAAATCCGGCGTTGACCCGCCACAGAACGAAACAGTCCTGATTTTGAAAATGGCCAGCCGTAATGAAATACAGCGATTTAGACAATCTGACTGTGACATCAACATATCTTTCTGTGCCTATGGTTAGCTTTAGTTTCCTAAGATAGTGTCCGAAAGTAAGGCCTAATTTAGCGAAAAGTTTAAATCAACAACGAGGCCGTTTTTGCAAGTGCGCGCGAGTTGTCCCCTCTAAGGGAGCAGCGAAGTCTGTCCCTCTTTCGAAACCAAACCTTACCGAAGACGAGACTTCGTCGCCCGATGGGAATTCATAGCAATCCGAGGAAGCGGAATTAGGCTACTCATCGCTTGCAGTACAGATTGTTGAAAAACGTAGAGTTCAATAAAACTTTAATGACGTTTTACATTTTATTCAGATTGGAGACTTTTAGGTAAGGTTGTTTTTAAGTAAGGGAGAGTTTGTAGATAACATACTTCAAGTTGTCCCTACAACAAAGTTTCGAAGAAAGGAAAGAGAAGGTGATATTTCAAGTTACAGACACCTTAAGTAAATAATTAATATAAACAGTAACTAATTACACTAAAACTATTTTTACGGATTTTATCGCGGTTTATTTAACACTTGCGACACCTGGACATCTCACATTTCGCTCTGCCCGTGACCATGATTGCTGTAAAGCTTCGGCAAGCATCGGAATAGGGCTAGATAAATAATTAAATAAAATCCGAAAGGTTGTTTTATTGATATGACTAATACTCTGTAAACTGAATACATCCATAAACTATAATTTTATTGCGCACTCCTGTGGCGATGGCGATGTACCTAATCCTTTTATTAAAAATGACTCGAGTAACTAAACAGGGAAGTGAAGATTTATCCCACATCGAATAAATAATTCATATTGCTACACTTATAAGTGGCGAAGTTGTAAGAAGCAGAGCCATGTCTTTGTGTCTTATTAGTCGGTGCCTGCATTGCAGCCGAATTGGACCGGCACGACTGGAGATAGCACTTCTTCTTCGTTCGTTGTGAGTCCCCAGGGGTCCATCATAGGGGAGTAGGGGAAGGAGCAACACGTCCAAAAAATGTCATAGTTCTGAACGGCTGAAAGACGTCAGAAAAAGCCGATCGAAAATTTAACCTCGGACTCTTCGATCAACTATAACGTCGTTGCCGGATTTCGGCTAATTAAGGTTCGGTTAAGAGCGCATATGTCGTCTGCCATCTGCGCGGGATATACTATAGTGCGCTAGTGTATGCGCAGACACAAGTGCAGTCGCTATTCTCAAATTGTCCTATTCATTAATTACATGGGCGTCGGTGATCGTAAAAGCGCACCAATTTCTCGTTTGCCCCCCTGTTCTTTAAAAGAATCTGATGGGACGGCAATCCGACACGACCGGAGGGAAATCAAGGGTACGACCGATGGCTGAACGTGGTCTCCGAGGCACGGAGCAACTATACAACCTGATCGAAGCCCGGATTGAACAATATTCGGATAGACAGGGAAGTCTAATTTGCATCACACTACTGACTACAACTATCAAACTATGTCGTGACTGTACGTTCTCCGCGTACTGTTAGCGCCCAAGCAACAGAGCAAATACAACAAAATTGTCATTTTATCTTATCTCGCCACGAGCCCGACAAATACGGTCGGGTAAAAAACTGGTGTCCCACATATTTGATTTTAGGGTTCAGTCTATTTTTTATCCGTCAAGAAAACCAATAAACCCGGCCACCAGAGTCATGGTCTTTTTTTTATAGTATAGGAAGACCAACGAGAAATCGGAGCCTTTCAATGACTACCGACGCCCATGAACATCAGAATCATTATGCCGATGCCTTGCCCTCCTTTTCACCTCCCCCAATGGACCACTGGCGACTCGTAAACCGTACGAAACGCGACACCGTAGGTGTCTCTTTACGGCGGTATCAAGTGAGTGAGAGCTCTCCGGTCGTCCCGGCCTAATTTCGTTGCATAGGAGGATGTAATGTCATACACCATGCATGGCACTACCTCCTCCTATACAGCATGGGACTACCTCTTACAAACCTTAACAATCTGTAAAAACACAATGCAGTTAAGCGAAAATTAAACTTTTTGTTTTGGGGCAAACGAGGCATCGAGCCTTTTACGATTACCGGCGCTAACACTTCGTTAAAAATAAGTCTGTTTATTATTAAAGTTGATCTATTCAGAAATAAACGGAAACAATATTCGAAATTGAAAATGAGTTTGATTGGAATTGAGTTTGAAGTTGATTTCAAGGGAATTATATCAAACTGCAGGTAGAGAAAATAATAAATAAGTAATGGGTAAGAGATGACTATTTGGTAAGAGAGGGAGATGGTAAGAGTAGAGATAACTGGTGATGATGGTGACAAAGAGATAATAATGAGTAGCAATAGCGCTATGGTAACGAAGGGACGGTAACAAATAGAGATGGCTCTCTATTAACAGAACAGAACAGAACAGAATAGAATATTCTACTATTAAACAAGAAAACACTAGGAAACCTAATTACATAACATCTTATAAGTTTCATGTCTGTCGCGTCTACAGATTTCGAGAAGTACCTGCTAGCTTAAAATATTACTCTTGTCACAAAACAAGAAACATGACACAAAGCCACAAAACAAATTAAGTAATTTTCTTATCGCTTTCTTAAAACAAACAAGAGCCGTTGGACGTAAATAGACTCGTTAATGACCGTCTCATCCCGCGCTGATAACGCCGCTGACTGCCACATGCCACTTAATGCTCAAACTTGACGTTATCCGAACGTGTTCGAGATCGCAACTTCAAGGAGAAATAAAAACCTCCGCGCGAGGTCGCAAGCGCCTGTGCGCGATCGAAATCATTGTCGCTCCGTCGCCAAACGTGCAGCCACGTAAAATGTGTTTATCATTAAAAGCGTTAGAATGGTCGGATATCTATCATCGCGTGATAAAAAACGACACAGACAGTAAACAGGAGAAGAAATTCCAGAAGTTTCCATCCAGGGAAAGGAACCATGCGGTGAGGAGAAAAAACGGCATTGGGAATAACAACGTGCGATCACATGCGAACTGTCAAATGTGCGCTAAATTTGTAACTGAAGAGAACGGATGAAATTTAAAAAGTGTAGTGTTGCTATATTAGACTACGACAATCTCTAAGTTTGCTCAACTACCGTCTGCTAAATAGACTGATATATTTATTTGTGTTTAGTTTGTAAGTGACAATGGGGTATATAATATAATGTGTAGACTTCAAGGTTTATTTTTCATTTCATACCAACTTAATAGCATATAGCAAATAGAAAAATGCATCTTGTATGCAAAAATGCAAATTTAAAAATGCATGTGAAATATGAAAGAATTGTCTCAATAAATGCTCATAAGTAATATAATCCCGTGGCACGGAGAATATGATATGTTATTGAACAAGCAACGAATAACAAGATAACTAAACGACTGTTTATGTACGTCACGGTATTACAGGTTTTGTGTACAGCACACACACACAGTGACAAAACATATTCGTTGCTACACGTTCAAAGACCGGTAAACCTACACTAATTGAAAAAACACGATTAAGCTGTGTAGTTTTTGGCGCGAAAGAAATAAATTAGCGCCATAAATTTATCTATTTTGGGAATAATAATATGAAGTGTACACTAAATATTTAATGAAATATACTACGGTATTTTATTTTTACCATAGTTACATCCACTTTTTGTTCATTTGCACAATAATAAAAGTATATTTTTATAAAATAGGGGGGGGGGGGGCAATAGCAAATGTGGTGTCATGCACTATGCATGGCACTACCTCTTCCTATGCAACATGGCACCACCTCTTCCTGTATGCATCCTTGGCATCTTTTACTCATTGTGTCATTTCTGGCGTGCCAATTGCTAAGTCGCAGGAGCTAAACTTATAGACTTATAGTATAGGGCGACAAACGAGAAATCGAAGCCTTTCCACGACTACCGACGCCCATGAACATCAGCATAATTACTATGCCAATGCGTTGCCCTCCTTTTCACTGCCCTCCCCTCCCCCTCCAAAAAGGCTACCTACGATCTGGCCAGTGGTGGGTAGTCCGATTTCTATAGGAAACCGGAGTACCCGTCTTAGGATTAGTGCCGGATTAAACACGAAGAAAAAGTAGCAATTCTCAATTTTTGTTTCGCGCTTAGAAGGGCCCCACATAGAGGCAAATTCTACGCCACAATTCGGTTGTACTATAGGATGGAGCAATGTATGTGGCCAATGATAGCAAGTTATGGGCCCTGGATTTGTTTGATATCCAGCCAAATATAACTGCGAACACATATCATTCACATCCATCTAATGATACTCTCACGGCAGTTCTTTAAATTAGTCGAAAGATACACATTGATTGGTCAACCTGTCTTTGACAAAACGGTAGGAGTACGTAGCTGAGGAGATCATTAGTTTATTAGGCAAGAGCATTGGTTTACAATCTTCCAATGTTAATAGCTGTAATTTTTTCGCTGAAAACATCTCGAGGAATCACTTTTTGCAGGATGTAAAGAATATGTGTATACAGATTGTAAGCTATATATGTACCTAATTTCGTCCAAATCCCCTTTTGCTTTAGAGATCAGACCGAAATTTAGGAAAAATTTTATGGCGGAAAAACAAATTAATTGAGAAATTCTAAACAGAAATACCATGAGCCATTTGAAATTTATTTAAATTTAGAATTACAAAACAAGATAGTGTTTGCGATGAAAGTGTCCAGTTCATTAAAGCGCGAATTTTAGTAAGGACACTAATTACTAATATTATAAAGCTGCAGCATTTCTCTGTTTAGTCGAACGCATTATTCTCAGAAAGTATTATAGTATTGATATGAAATCTTTCACTGTTAGATGGTACATTTGTGAAGGATGGCTACATTTTATGTATCATCACGCTAGTGGTAACAAGCACGGAGTTATGCGGCGTACCGCAGGATGCAAATAGTTTTTATACATAAACAAATGAACTACGCCCATAATCCATTTAGTACATTTTCCCTGTATCGCACTTGTTTCCTCTTGTTATAAAACAAAGGACAAGGGCTAGTACGCACAGGACGCAGATAGACGAAGACACGTCCAGTCCAAGAGGAAACGAAGCTTGTAATAAGGTCGGGTCATTTCCTATTTAGGTTCACATTGCTCTTGATGAAAGCAATGTGAGTTGCATTCTATTTTTAAACCAATCGTATCGTCCATTACGTATTAATTTATGTGACCCTGGTACAATGAGTGTGGGAAAGATATAGTAAGAGGTAGTGCCGTGCTGTATTGCAGCGTAATTGAGCTGGCCCCATTGTAAAGTCAAATCGCTCACACCATGCCGCCGTAAAACGAAAGCTATGTTGTTGCTTTTTATGCGATCAGTGATTTTCTGAATGCACATTAGAGGGAGGAAGGACACATCTACACATCAAATATGCAGAATGTAGATGTCTATGGGTGGCGGTAGTCATCATAATGCAATACCGCCTACTATGCAATAACATATGCAAACACATGTTATAACAAATCATGACCAACCCTATTTCCTACTTTGCTGAGATGCTATAATCTTAAATTGAACACTAACACGACTGATCTCCTAAAACACGCATACATTTTAAACAACCAATGTTTCCATCGTCTTGTCTTGTCTTATATATAAAATTGGCGCGTCACAATGATACAAATTACCTTAGTCCTCCTAAACGGCTTTACCGATTTTACCAAATTTTATATACATATTCAGTATGTCTGAGAGTCGGCTACTTTCTATTT
This sequence comes from Eumaeus atala, assembly GCA_017140195.1. NCBI lineage: Eukaryota > Metazoa > Arthropoda > Insecta > Lepidoptera > Lycaenidae > Eumaeus > Eumaeus atala. The sequence continues at coordinate 106,381 of JAFELO010001142.1, forward strand.
TTCGTTTCCACCCCTAGGTCTGTGCGGTTGGGTTGCAACTGCAAGGACAAAACGTTTGCCGGGGCAGCTAGTGATATGAAGACGTGTTTCGTAATCTATGCCTAAGAGTATTGATGATTACACAATTGGCTACACTGCTTTGTTATTAAAAGTTCTGGCTCCGCTTTTCTGCGCCCCTTTTATAGAATGAAATAGACATAGATATAAGTGGTGAGATCCACTGACAGGAAACATAATTAATATTTTTAAAGAAAAGTTATTACGGAATGATGGCTGAGCCCTTGTTGCATTGCGGTTCGTTTTGTACCTACCTGGCGATTTCACATCTATCACGTCGAAATTAAACAACAAAGAATTATAACGGTTTCAAATTTCAAAACATCGCTCATCGAATAAAAATATTATCAATAGTGACTCATCCCTTTTACAATAACTTTACGATAACTTCATTTAGCTCATCGGATGCAATTACTATCTTTACAGTGCGTCATGGTCAGTTACTAAATATGTAGTGAAAGGAATGAATTATTCTACGACGCACTGATTTACGAGGACGCCTAGTGTAATGCAATAGTACATGAAGTGTCTGCCATTTTGGGTTTTGTTTCCAATTTCAAATCCAAATCAAATTAAATGTAGTAGAAAGTCACAGTGAGGTAAGTGTGGCGTGAAGCAGGTGTTGTTTTAAGGAGTTGAATGGCTTGTAAGTCAATGACATCGAAAACATTGGGCAACGAGCAAAAATTCACAGTCCAAGTACCTGAACATGGGAAGACAATCAGGTACCGCGCCCGAGAGCTGATAGACAGCACTTTACTTAGGTCATAGCTATGTAGAACGGGGCTCTGTGTATACATTATTTTGACCCCAATGAGAAGTTTATGGATACTTTTTTATTGTCTAGGGGGTAAACGAGACCTTTTGACGACTACCATAAAGATACGAGCTATAGTTATGTGGATGTGTCCTTTCATCCTCCCCTTTAATGGGCCACCGGCTACTCTCAAACCGCAAGAAACGTGACAGTGCAGCTGTCACTTTACAGCTGATACTGACCTGACATGTCATTATTGATAATGAGACGAGTTCAGCTTCTAAAGAAATACCTAAGTACTCTATCTATTCTTATTGCTTTTTCGTGAACCGGATGTTATAAATCTTAGGTAAGTACGTACGCACACTCCAAAGTACAATCTATTATCATAATTAAATACTATTGTATAAGCAACAAACATAAATAGCAGGCACAAAATACCATCGTAAAGCGACATCTTTAGTGTCGCGTTTCGTGCGGTTTGTGAATAGCCGATGACCCATTGGGGGCGGGAAGGAGGGCAACGCATCGGCATAGTAATTATTTGGATGTGCATGGGCGTCGGTAGTCGTAAAAAGGCTCAGATACAATAGGGGGGAAAACGAGCCCCCTATTGTATAAAAATATAAAGCGCCCTGCGGTTTCGCCAGCGTTATTTGCTATACCATAATATTATATGCCTCATCTTCCTCTAAAAATAGGGTATCTAACACTAAAAGAATTTTGCAAGTCGCGCGCACAATTAAAGCATTAAAAAAATAAAACCCTTCAGCCCCATAATAATGTTAATATAGATGTTTAATTTTGTACAATATACACTATAAGTGTCCGATATGACGCGACGAATAGGTTCGCTGAAGTAGCAACGGGCTGGTCACACACTCAGTAGATCAGATGGCAGATGGGCCAGTAAGGTTCTGCAGTGGAGGCCGCGTTGAGGAAAACGAAGTGTTGGTCGACCGTTCACCAGGTGGGCAGACGATCTCCGTGCAGTAGCCGGTCCGGGATGGATGCGAGTAGCAGGAGATCGGTCGTCTTAGCGTTCATAGAAAGAGGAATGTGTCCAGCAGTGGACCGATAAGGGCTGATAATGATTATGATAATGATTCATTATATACATAAGCAGTGTATTCATAGAATGACATGCATACTCCTGACTGACATATAAATAATTTTATTATATTAAAATGCTTCAAATGTAATCCATTATCATCGACATACATGTGTCATAGATATAGTGAGTATTAGTACTTACTAACAATGTAAAACTGATTAGTATGTTTGTTTGTTTGAACGCGAAAATCTCTGGAACTACGGACACGAAATGAATTCATTCATCGAGAAAGGCCACACGCTGTGTGCCTTGTCGCTACAACAGATATGACCCAAGTTGCGCGGGTGATGTCGCGGTGTGATGCTAGCTCTATATAAGCAACACCCTATTTCTAATACAATTCCAGTACCATGGAACACAGAAGATTGAAGATTTTATAATAATATGTACCTAGTATGAGCACGTTCCATGCGCTGTCTGAGTTTTACGCGGACCATTGGGGAAGGAATAAGGAGGGTGACGCATCTGCGTGTGGATGGCCTTTGGTAGTTTCGAAAAAGATGCAATTGCTCGTTTCCCCATTATGTAAAAAGCCTACACATATGTATACCCGGCGTCCTTTATACCCCAAATTACAAAAATGTCGGACCCCCGAAAGACACGAAAATCTGTGGAGCCCTAATTCACGGTCCCCTCGCACTGTGCAGTCCCTCATTTGGAAGATTAGGGGTTTGTTCTCAATATTAAACTACCTTCATTAGATAGATTTGTTAAACAAGTGTAGAACTTATATGATTATATTTTACCCGCATCAAGTCTATCCATCGATTTATTTTTTTCAGGAAAAAAGTAACTTTTATGTTATTCCATATGGTAATTTGTGTACTAAATTTTATTCAAGTCAGTAACAAATACCTTGCCCCCTGAAAGTCTTTAGTCAATATCCAATTTGAACGAAATCCGTTATGTACTTTTAGTAGAAATACATAGGTCTACCTACTTTGGCATCTTTGATCAAATATTTTGCATTTATAGCATTTTAGCATTAATATATATGTTGTTTGCTCCATTAGATTACAGCTTGGCGTATATGTTTTGCGTGATTTTAGAATAGTATTTAGCAACGCAACATTTCTTTTTTTCTATTTAGCAACGCTCGTAACTTACGTTAGTGCGGATGTCTATGGATGTCGGCGGTGAGCAACATAAGGCGACTGCTCCTTTGTTCACTTATACTGTAAAGTGCGCTTAGACGACACACTTAATACGAAACGTACGAGAATAAGAAAATGTGTGCTCGCATGAGAGATGCGAGCACACATTTTCTTATTACCTCTTACAGTACTAGACTAAAGCTAATCTACCTCTCTTTCTATCTTCTCTGACTTCATGGCCCCGTTTTCGTAACGTCACGCATTCACCAATATACACCCCTAGTTTAGCGTGTGTAAAGAACAAAGTACTTTCAAAACTGATAATTTTTAACACACGTGTTAATTTTTTTATGAAATACAATAAATACATTTTTTACACAAGAAGCAATCGAAAACAATCCCCGGACTTCTAGTTCGTGTTTATTGAGCCAGAGAACCAGTACAGATATACCATTTAAATATGAACGTTGACTACGTAATCATGACCTTTGACTGTCATTAAGATGCATACATAAAATAAAATGTCTGTATATACTAAGGAGATGGTTTAAATCTATACGAATAAAGATATTTCTATTTCTATAAATCTTATAAAACAAGGTCCACAAATATAGAGCCAGTACATTATACCATTCAAATATTGATTTTATTTATCTTCATCATATTTGTGTAGCGGTAATAAGTGATACAGCTGTGTCGTTAGTTGTGTCTGCGCGGAGATAAGAAGCGGATGTCGCACTGAAGCACGCGGCAGAAGCAGACGATAACGCCATTCGTCATCATCACACAACAATGCCCTCCTTTTTTTGTTGACGCGGGGATACGCATTTACGCGCCTTCACTAGCCCTGGGTGGGGTCCAATGGTGTGTGGGGCTGGCGGCACATCATAAAGCCAAATAGCCACAAAAACCACCGCGAGCGCAATCAATGCCGCCTTTCGTGATGTGCCCCGGAACAATAAATCATCAGGGCACCTCGACGCCCCCTAATGGCCGCCACCCACAGGAGTAGTCCCAAGAGCACCCGCCACCTAGGTTCCCCACCACCACGACGGGGCTTGAACCGCGGTGGGGAGAATGATGTCTTCCTGGCCGAGTTCCGGCTATACCCCTACAGTAACTAGCCGATTCTCTGCCCCCTGTTCAGTCGTACTATTATCCGATAGGACAGCGGTTTGACACGACCTAAACCAAAACAAGATCGACTCCTTAACATGTTCACCTAGACGAAGGTGTAATTTTAAATCGAAAGTCTGCCAAGTTCAAGAGCAATAACATCATCTGGTAGTAAACAAGTGTTAACGCCGAAAGTAGAAAGTACTTACCGTACCCATGTACTCGTAAGTAAGATATAGCAGCTTAACACTCACAGGCTAGTGTAAGAATAACCACTTAGCTAAACTAGGAATTGGTGCCCCACGCTTCAAGAAGCCCCGCTATAAAGCTAGATGTGACGCTATAAAACAAATAGTTTTTTTTTTTTGTGGTATAAGAGGGCACACGCTCAATCGGAGCTTTTTGATGATACCGACGCAAATAAACATTCGCATGAATGTTACGCAGATCCGTTGTCCTCCTATCAGCTCTCCTCAGTGGGCCACCTGCTACTCATAAACCGCACGAAACTCTACAGCGACGCTGTCACTTTCCGCCGGTTTTAATTGAGCGAGAGGTACTTCCCCGGTCGTGCCGGCCCAATTCCGTTGTATTGGAGGATATAGAGTCATGCACGACGCATGGCACTACCTATTCCTATGCAGCATGGCACTGCCTCTTCACAAAAAGTATGCATGGCCTACAGGGATTACCCAAGATGATAGCTATTTAAGGGCCCCTGAATAGAATTCCGCTCTATTCCAGCATTCCCAAGTCTTGACGCAACCTATCATTAGCATATTATTTTGTGAGCAACCATTAACTATTGATTAAGACTATAGTTAGTCTATACATTGTTAAATAACTCTCTTACAATACGACCAGTAATGTTGTGTAATAATTGTTATAACGCGGTGGTTAAAGTCCTGTAACATCGCCCCGTTTCTCGCAGTTAAGAACCTTGACTTCGTAATAATGACCTTTGACTGTCTTTATGATGCATCATAAAGTAAAATGTCTGTATATTCTAAGGAGGTTTGAGTTTATACAAACAAAGATATTTCCATTTCTATTTCTATACGAATTATAAAACAAATTTCTCAAAATATACAGAATTTATTTGCATGCGGTTCTCACCGTCGGGTAGATCGATTCCCGAGGAATGCTTTAGTGTATAATTTGTACAGGCATTCTTTTATATTTTTGGTATCGATGGAGACGACCGAACATTCGTAGATTTTTGACGACTACTGACGCCCATCGAAATCCGCATTATTGTTGTAATGTTTGCGTTGTTGCGCAATTACCATTATTTGTAGGAATGTGTCGGCGTGATAGCTGATTTTCTTTTGTTTCACCTTCAACAGCTTCTTTACACGAAGTCCACGGCCATCAATATCCATGCTTACGAATAGTTGATTTTTTTTATAAAATTGAAACGCAGTCGAGTTACACATATTGAAACATTCATACATACAATGAGCTACACAAGACTAGACACGTACACTTGTAAACAGGCGCATTAGTGGAGTGTCACTTGTCACTACACACAGACCCTACGCCGAGGGACACAACTGACAGGCAACCGGGAGCTCGACCTCAAGAGGTGTCACTCACATGAAAAGAATTTTAATAGTATTTGATGTGAGCATTTGAGCTCAGATGTTGAGTAGTCCCGGGAGTACTTTTATATTTATTACTTTTATATTTACTTCCGTGTTGCCTATAATCCTTAAGCGGTTTGTAATATGCAGTGTGTGAGTTTCATGTGGCCTATTGAAGGGAAGGATAAAGGAAAACAATGTGTTTATACAACAAACACTATACCGATGATTATGGGCGTCAGAGGCTCAAGTGGCTTAAGGCTCTCCAAATGATTGTTTTATATTGCTATAGGAAAAAAAGCTTCAAAATATAGTTTTGGATCGTAGTGGAGTGATCTGAATAAATATTTGTCGCTTATTTTTTAAATAGACTGCTTCGTGGTCCCGTGACAATGATGAGTACCCATTTTCTTTTCCTGAGTTAGAACAAAAAATTATATTGCTATTTTACAGTCCGCAACTGTTCTTGACAGTCCGAAGTAATTAAGTTGGTCGAAGTAAGGAAGTGCCAATGCCTCGTAGAGCACATTAACCGGCGACCACAGTGAAAGCCGTCGAATTTCTCTCCAGTCGTGATGGAATACTGAATGAGGGAACAGAGATTGCATTTGTACACTATAAAATGTCATGCGAAGTAGTCTATACTCTATAGAGATGTTCGCCGTAACGGCAATTCGACTGGTAAGTAATTACCATTATGTTGGCAGCGTGAAGTAGGTGTAAACATCATAGAGATATACATTGTAGGACAAAGACACTGTCTGAACTCTGATGGACAATGAACTCCCCATGGTATACTTATCATACAATAAAAAACAAGGCCCTACTTGTGGCGCAGTGGAGAAGAAATTGTTTCTTAAAGAAATAATAATAAATTTGCAGTGTTACTAACGTTGAGTCAAATTTCACCGCTAGGTTTTATCATGGGCGAGTGGCCTGAAACTGAGCGTGAAGTTGGATAGGTAATAATACTTCTACCTTGATCGAGACATACAATGACTACTCACAACTATATAAATGTGACTTTGTCATACGGAATTGTGTATAGATAGTATTGGGCTATTCATAAATTACATTAGATAATTCCTGTCTGCGCTCCACATAGTGGTTAAAGACTACTCAATTATGCCTGAGACAATTTAATTTTAAGTTAATTCTGTAGAAAAATATAAATTGATTTGCAAAAGGTTCCAATATTCTATATCTAAAACGTAAATATTTTTTTTTTATATTCATTGAGTGTGTGTTGAGACCCACCAGTACTAATTTATCAACGTATAACGCCATCTACCCGTGAGGGGAGAGTTTCATAACGATAACCAGCAAAGATACCTCTACCTAAATCAATCATAGATGGCTCTTATGTAATAAATGTATTTAATATTATGTTTCTTATTTGCTTAAAGTCTATTAATTATGTAACAACATATATAATTAATAATCAATAGTCAAAAAATAACAGTGTTGCAAGTTTAATGTTTTATCCATAACTCAAAAATGGCCTTCGCGTCTAATCAAGTTTTCACTTAAACAGGCTATGTGCTCGAAGTTTCACTTGATTTCATACACTCAATGCTGATTTCATAGGTTTAGAAAACGAACTGTTGGGCGACTTTTACTATCTATATGGGTTGACGATGTCCGTGTTGTAGCCATGATGCGCGTATGTACGTCGTAGAACTACGTCAGGAACACTGCAGCAGATGATCTGTCTTTATTGGGTCTCATAAAAAATAACTGTTCTCCGGCAACTTATTCTCCAATAGTTCTATGAATATACCTACTCTATGAATGTGACGTGATTTCAGTATTTTGATCTATTTCATTAACTATATTTTATTAGTTTTTTAGACTGACACCAGTTATTTACTTAAAGAAGTTATCAGTTATGGTACCACTGTAGAATCATACATGTCGCAAACGTTGTGATAATATTTAGGTAATTCCCCCGATTTAGTCTATATTTTATTTAGATAAACATAACGTGCGGCTATAACTATTGTAGTTATTATTTATAGTAATCTGACAGATGTCTCAATAATACTATTGTATACCTATTTATACAGTCAATTAGCTGTAACGCATTTCAAGAATAGAGTTTACAGAATACATACATAAAGTAGTTTCATTTTAATTTATCAGAACTATCTATATGTGGGTTTTTCTGGATAGCGTGTTATATGAAAAAAAAAAACGTCTCCGTGACTCAAGTCAGGAAATACGAGGGAACTAAACGTGACCGTGATCCGTAATTTTTAATGGCGTTCAGGAGCGGACATCTCGAAAATTAATTCTATTGCTACATTAACTGGGACACTTAACGTAGCAATAGAATGATGAAAACATGAAATAATTTAATTATTGCCTAGAATAGTGCTCTTAATTATTTAGGAAATGATTAAGCAGAGGCAAGGGGTTACAAAATGCGTTTAGATAATATAACTCCTTGCGATAGATATTGTAACAAAGAAAAAAGAATTTAATTGCAAATAACGTTTAATAATTTTAGAGTGTGCTAGTTTAGTACACCAATATAAAATAATTAAAAGTATGAAAGCTTATTCGAAGTTTTGAAAGGACTGTACTGCAGCCAATAGAGACCTCCACTGGCTGCGAAACAGTCCTTTGAACGTTGCGGCCAGTTACCAATAGAGGGAGACACTCTTTCTATGGGGAAATTTTTCACTGCCGACAGTATGGATTATTTTAGGCTCTCGAAATAATCATGTCGTTCAGAGCAAGGTGTACTTTCTAAAACTAACCATAAATCATGATCTACCAGTTTAAGGTCGGAACAAGATGAAGGAAAGTCATCAGCTCTGATCAAAAGATTGGGTGGGTCGAGCTTTATGATCTGGTCCCGAGTCTTGCTGGAAGTACCAACCCTGGTTATTGAACATGGTGTTGTCAAGGGGTTAACTACCTTTACAAGAATGGTACCTTAATTTATTTGAGCCGGTGTTTTGGTACCTTTTTCACAAAAATATGGCTCAGTCACTACTTCATAGCTGACACCCTACCAAAACATGGACGTGTAGCGCTCTGTCGACAAATTGGGAAGCTTTTTAGAGCTTTGATTAACGGTAATTTTTTTTGTTAACCCTACAATGCATGATTTTTTTTTAATGTTGTCAGTAAAATATATGTGGTTTTATATAGCGTCTATACATATTAAATGATAATGCTCATGAGCAAACATATACCTAAAAGAATTTTTAATTCGTATGTGGTAATACAGAAGTGCTTAGATGGGTCTTTTTGTATGCTGAATTCATGCATTTCTTCAACTATGTGGTTTAGTAGGTCAGCGTAATAATATAAAAAATATTGCAGTGGAGTATCGAAAGTTGTGATTGGCGGCTCTTAAACTGTATGTCCAGAAAATTGGGTATGTTTAGCCTGTAAAGATTTCTTTTTCCATCTTAAATTTCTTTTCCTTCTTTTATCAGTAGTATTATTATCCAAAATCCGATTTCTGGTAACTGGCATAGTGAAAGGACTTCTAATTTGGCATGATGACGTACTTGGCTCTGAAATGTTGGGTCGAGGATTTGTTTCGGTGGAGTTGTTTTCGGCGAGGATAGTACTACAGTTAGTAGAAGATAATGATGCATACATGGTATCCTCAATATCATTTTCAGAGTCGCTATCTGCACTCATTTGGTTCAAGTTTTCCCTGACTCTCGCCATATATCAGCTTACTTTCAGCACTTCAAAAGTCTAGACCGTCTTCATTCCCTGAGGGTAAATCTGAATACTACTCAATCAACTCGTTAGATAATACCTTTTTCGCCATAATCTGTAATGAAATCAAACCGAAACAACATATTAGAAGTGAACTAATGCATGGTGTACCATATCTGGAACAATTAAATAAGTTGGTATTTTAGTAAATAAAATAGTAATATTTAAAAAAAATATTTACCTTCGTTTATTATACATTATTTTCAATGTAAATATATTTTTATCCTTTTCGAAATCTTTCAAAAACTATTTTATTTAGATTTTTCAATTTACGTAAACCACGAACTCGCATCGATCGTTCAAATCGGCATCTAGTGACATTTTCAATTACTAAATCGTTGCTAAGTGCTTAAAGATCATTCCGTCGTTTGATAAATGTCGCTACGTATCTTTGAACGAACAGCAGACTCATTTATTTTACCTTTACCAGATGTGGAACTGTATGCGCTGTAGGGTTAAAATGTTGCTGGATTGTAATAAATATCCGTAAACAAAATTTTTCTGTGACATCCCTTTGCGTAGCACTTCAGTGGTTGTTTCGATTTCACCGCCCTATTCATCTTCAATTTATCAGTTAAGAAATGACCAGATCATCTCTTATAGGCTGCAAAATCCTAAGTCATTTAAAGATATGGAACATGGTTCTAGGTGATATCTTCACTTCCCGAGATAAAATGATTTGTTTTCGGACAGGATTTCTTCGAATTCTTTCCCTTAGTGCTCTGACCACCTTTTTCGTACGAACACGTGGACGACCCAATCTTTCTCTGTCACAAACAAAGGAAGTCTCATTGTACCTATTTATGGCTCGGTACACAAACGTTTGACTAATACCAAATGCATGGAGAGTTTTATAAATTGCAATTGGCTCCATACCTACTTTGTGTAATGCGGTTCTGTTCGCTGTGTCACCCTGCTCCATTTTAATATCGCAAAATATTGTACAATGTATGGGCGCCAAAATGAGAAAACACAATGAACAATCGTATAAAAATTACAAATTCTAAATTCAAATGTAATATTTTTTTATTTTTAATTATAACAGTATTTATGACCAGACTAAGTAGACAGGCAAAGAAAGCTGCCTACGTCGACAGAGACAAAAAAAATCACCCTCTGTCTCTCTTTTTGTCTTTCAATTTCTCACTGCTTAATGCGCATGCAAAATTAGATATACAGAAAAAGAATTTCACATCTTCCTTCACGATTAACCAAGGCGTCCACTCGCCAGCCAATAGCTATTTTATTATATAATTTCTATGGTTATATAGATATAATATAATATAATAGCTATTGTATAGAGATAATATAATAATATGTGTAACTTGGGAAACTAAAGGAAAAATATCTAATCTTCTAGAAGCAGTTATTGAAAAACACAAACTAATGTTATCTATCCATTACATAAACAGGTTTTGTCAAGCTACACTTATTAGCGTACCCTTGCCAGACATAGAGATTTTTTTAGCATAAGGGGGCAAACGAGCAGTCGGAGCCTCTTGATGAATACCGACGCCCATGGACATCCGCATGATTGTAAAGCAGATGCGTTGCCCTCCAATCCCCCTACCCCAATGGGCCACCATATACTCACAAAGCGCACGAAACGCGATAGCTCTTACCTCCTAAATTAATATATATCCTAAAATGAATTAGATTAGAAGATATTCATATTATCTCTATGCATATAACAGTCCATCGCATCCCTTCTCTTATTAATCGCATCATATTGAAAATGTTAAAGTTAGTATGGCTGTTTGGATGTTTGTCACTCAATCATGCTAAAAGTAGCGAAGCGCCGCCAACCAGTAGCAGATCCCTCCGACAAAACGAGGTAATATTATGTTATCTGTGTCGTTTAGAACGTGAGAGGTGGCGATGACTCTTTAGTGTTTGTGTTATTATATAGTTATAATGTATATTAAACTAGTTTTAAAATACAAGACACCTCTGATGTACATTGTAATATTGATGTGGGTTATAGATACAGAATAATATTTAAATTTGGGGCGGTCATTAATTACGCGAGTTGTTTTGTTGCATAGATACCCTTCCCATGTGAGATTTGGCAATAGTAGAGGTGACCCCCACCCCTCCCCCTATACCAAGTACTTTAAGTATTCTACTAAGAAAAGTATAGATCTCAATGAAGACTTTTAGATAAGAATAAATGCTGCTAGATGTAAGGCCGTTCTGGTGATAGTGATGATGTGTGCAGGAATATTATGTCATGCAGAGATAAAGATGTGGTGCTTCTTTTATGAAGGCTGCATGTATGAAGTGCCAGTTATAATCACGATCTTACATGTACCAAACTTTGATTTACACATTGCCTCTAGATGGCGCCACTGTTGGTAAATTAAATTTTTTTTAAATGTTTCCTTCTACTCATCTAACGCTACTCAGAAAGGGTTCCGTCTTCTTTTACTGAATTTCCTCGGACACTTTTTCTAATCTACATTTTTTGGATCTTATTCCTTATCTCTACACTCCTTAACATACGATTATTTGGATTTTTAGTATTTTTGGACTGTTTATTCCATAACCATACCATATCTCTATATAATAGACGAGGGACGTCATAGACAGTTATATGAGGACAAGTGGCCGTCTTGGTAATTAGAGAATGAAGATGTGAAAACAGTATTTTTCTTGTCTATTTAATCTATCATGAGCATTGCGCAGATGGAGCTCTAGTTCTTTGCTGGCTTCCCTTCTCTATCTGTAGTATCTCTATGGTTTATTTTTGTAATGAAAGACGCAAATATCTGCATATTAGAGAATTCTCTCTCTCTCTTTCTTCCTCTCTGTTCCCTCCTTTTTATATAGCATAGGAGGACAAACGAACCGTCAGAGCGATGTGGTAAGTACCAACACCCATTAATATCCGTAAATACAGATGTGTTTCCCTCCTTCGTTCCATGCCTCCAATGGGCCACCGGCTCTACGTGAACCGCACGAAACGCGGTAGCATAGCTTGTTGCTTTACATCACATAGATAACGTTCTGAAAAAGGCACGGCATGTCCTTTTCAAATTATATCCACTGATTAATAAGAAGAGCAAAATGGCGAATAGGCATAAGCCCACCTTGTACACTACATGCATACGACCGATCATGTCGTACTGCAGTGCAGCATTCGCGCACATAGCCCCGACCCAAACAGAACGTTTGCAGAAAATGCAGAATAGATTCTTGCGCATGGCCACTGGATACCCGTGGTACATTCGTAACATCGACCTACGTTGCGACTTTCACTTAACATCGATAAAAGGACACTTCAAAGAGCTGTCTCAAAAGTTCTTTGACCGTGCTATTAATCACAAAAACAAACTAATCGTTCAAACGTCGGAATACGACCCGACGTTAATAACCGATTCCCGTTACCGTCGGCCGAAGCACGTACTGCACGACGCTGACGACGCGATAGTCATAGCAGTTGCTAAGTCCGCCCTTGCACACAAGCAAAAACACACCCAGCCACGCATCCGCAGTCAAATGTCAATAGGGCAAACCTACGGATGGCAGGTTTTGGTCGGTAGTAGGTAGTAGTTATAGCTACACGACCTGGCCCGACAAACTCTTCAGTCCCCCTTGGGTCGGTTGGACAGTGCATAAATGCATTCTCTGCTGCTAGAACCAATTCGATATACACCGCTCGTACCGGTCGAGCGATGAAATCTTACATATAGTGACACAGCTATAACATATGACTGACAGAATGACAGACTCACACACCGCTTACGGAAACGAGCCCGGGTTCGAATCCGTAAGACGTGAGCTTAGATAAATGCAGAAATAATATAACGCGATCTTAGAGAGCTCTAAAAATAAAAACTAAATTATGATCACATTATGATTTGAAGCGCAAATCGACCCCACCCGTCAGAGGGTGGGGGAGGAGGCCGGCCTCCTCTGACAAGCCAATACGAAAGACGAGCTCAACTATCCTTATGTATAAGGAAACGTCCCGAAACATTAAACGGCATCGTGTGCGCGCCGTCCCACTAGCGTGGGGAGGGGGACCGCTTCCCCTTTTCGGTCCCAAAAATAATTACTATAGGGTAATGTCCACAAAAATTCCGGTTTGCATCTTCCCACCTGCGGGAAAGGAGGGGGGTCTCCCTATCGTCTACCTAAAACCTGAAGACAAAAGTCTTCCGTAATCGGTCGAACTGTCAAGGCTGGACAAGCGCCGCCAAGTAGTAGGTCCCTCCCAAAAAAAAAAATTGTTGCTTGTAAAGCGGTATCATGTGAGTGAGATGTATTTCGTCCTGGTCGTGCCGAGCCAATTCGGCTATGCAGCATGGCAGTATGTCTTAAAAAGTATTATTATCAATTCTCCGCTTTGTTTATAGTTTTTACCATTCAATTTTTTACATATTGCTCTTATCTACCGGCTTGAAAGAGTCCGGAATCAGCACAGTCCCTTGGGATTGATGGCAATTGGTTTGGTTAAAGTCGACATAGATATATTTTTAATACTGAAGTTATGCTGATTTTATAAAGTCACTACAGGAAATAAAACACTGCGCTTTCCAATATCAAATATGATTCATGTTTCACTATGAGTTATGATTTAATTTAAAGGAGAGCCATTAACAGGCTGATGATCTACACATATCAATAAGATGACTAATCCATTCATTATGCCTAAAAAGAAATAAAATTTAGACAACATATTCGATCGAGTTAGGCTCGATAGAACCCATTCTTTTTTGTGTATTATATACCTATTTAAAAAACGAGTGTATATATGTAACACCACAATACTTAGACCATAATCAAAAACATCGTGATATGATATTTTTTTGGAAGCATAGCGGCCATTGCAAAGGAATCGCGTACGCGTTGTCCCTTGAACTTGAGTAAACGGAACGTAAACAAACATCCGAGTCCAGTCTGACGTGACAACTACAAGTAGACGGAACGCATTTGTCATTCGGAAGTCGGTTCGCGAACGCGCCGTTGGAGCGTCATACGCGCAAGCCGCGATATTTACGAACTCGTATTTTACGAAAAAAGAAAAGAACTCCGTAGTTCCATTTTCAAATTGTGACTCTAGTGTGCTTGTGAAGTGTTCCGTTAATCAAAATTGTGGTGTTTACAAAGGGTATCATTCAAATTATACAAAAGATAGATAAGATTAGCTTTCTGTGATAAGTTACTATAAATTATCGTTTATACGTTAGTAATGATACCAGCGTCGGAGGTAATTTTCATGTTTTATTCTAAGCAGAGAAAAAAGACGGATTAATAAATATTAAATACTATTTTAGTCATAATATGTTAGTATAATGAGGATGTTCTTCATACTATGATAATAGGATATTCTCGATGTTTCATATGTTAAAACTACTATTTTCTAAATAATGTAATATATTTTCCTCTACATTATAATTAGAACAAACCCCAGTGGCTTTGTTTAAATGATAATTAGTATTCAAATAGGTATTTAAAATAAAGCTTACGAGATACTTATGATAATTCTTCCGTTACAAACGCACGACTAATGTTTTTGTAACACCCAAACAATGAGATTAAATTGAATATTATGTGTATAATCAATATTTTTATATTTAATTATATATAATATTTTTGCATAAAGAATACACTACTATACATATAAAATACACTATACACTACTATAATCTAAGTTTTCAAATAAAACGTATGAAGACGTTACATTTTAATTTCTCTTTATGACGCTGTATATCGAATGACTAATTTATGTTAGTGATAAAAAAATATAGAACGGAAGTATGTAGGTTATGATTGTTTGTGGATGTTAGTGTAGAATGTTTCATAACAACATCATGTCTTTACTCTTTACACGTTGCATAAAACCTCAAGGTCTATCTCATCATTATTTCCGTCAGTATTTGTTACGGGCAATGGCGCGCGTTGATTGGATATTCGAAAATCGACGGTGTATGTTGACATGACAAGATGTAGACTTGCCATGACTGCTTTTTTTTTATCTGAACTTATGCCGTAGAAAGCGAAGAGAAGTCCAATACAGCTTCATAGTATTATTATGAGAGCCACTACTGGGCCACAACCATCACACCTCTTACAAATAGTAATGTTAGCACTATTACTATATGTCAGAGGTATGTAGTGTCGTGCTGCACTCGCATTGGGTCCACACGACCGGGGAGGTACCCCTTTGCTTACAATATACCGCCGTTTAGTGACAACTACGCTATGGAGGTTCTATGAGTTATGGAGGGCAACACACCTGTATAACCTCCATGCGCATGTCAATGACCATCTGTAGTTATCAATGGACTCGTAATGATCTTTTATGCCCATAAACTAAAAAAAATGTGAATTTTTGTTTAAAGGGGCAATGGAATAGTATGACGACCGACGCTAGATGACTACTCTATAAAACCACATTAACAACATCATGCCGGCACGAGCGTGGAGGTACCTCTGTGACATCTTCCGTGTCACGTTTCGTGCGGTTTGTAAGTAGTCTGTGGCCCATTGAGTAGTAGAGGTGAAAAGAGGGCATCGCATGGGCACAGTAGTCGTAAAAAGGCTCTGATTTCTCGTTTGTCCACGTATGCTATAACAAAAGATCTTCACGCTAGATTTGTCACGGAGTGGCCACGGAGACCATAGAACCGAGTGCCATCCCTACTTCTTGGACTCTCCGTTCAAACACGACAGTTTATAACTACTCTTTATGCGAACACGTCAGTGGTGGACACTCTTGACAGTTCGCACAACACGCAAGGAATTTTGAAAAATGCACATTACGCCAGCTGTTGTAGATTAAAATTTTGAGCGTTTATATTTTGAATGATTTGTTTCAACAGTATTTCTTCCTTTATATGGGTTTTTTATTTTATTGTAAGGAGATTCATAAATGTTTACTAACGTTTAGTAAAGAATAACCCAAAGTATCATTACTATAAATAGGCACCTAATATTTATTTGTTTAGATTAAATAAATAATAATAAGTAAAAAATAAATATAATAAACGAATTAATTGTTAATTGGACATAATTATTACGATGGATAATTAATAATTATTGACTACGTTAAACGTTAGTCGTTAGTAGTAGTAGTCATTACAGTAATATGACGGCCATTTATCAGCCGCTTGTACTGCTGACTGACCAACGCCCATAAACATACGTATAGATGTTATGCAGGCACGTTTTGAGCAACTTATTGTATATTTTTAATATCTTTTCATTTTAACTTGTCTGTTTTGTGACCACTCCCAACTACAGAATAAAGCTTATTAAAAAATTTAAGCATTCCATAAAATAATCTTATATGGGTGGAGTATTTGGCGGAGAGATTGAGGCTGATACGCTTACGCACAAATTAGGTAATACGTATAGTTCACAGCAGAAATTCGTTATATTTTTTACTTCATAATTTTGACTTAATAAAGAGTGAACTACTAATTGCTACAGCGCTATTGCATTATGCCTTAATCATCAAAGACAAGAAAACGCCTCAAATAAATATACACACATAGAGTAGAAAAATATATTCCTCCCTGTGCGAATAGGACTAGGATGTATGTAATCAAAATCGGTGTTAGAAAAGCTCATTGAATCTCTAAAATAAGAAGGGTCACCCTGTCTATGTGTTGTCGGTCGCTAATAGCGAGGTGCCCCGGATATGTTAGCCAAAGTCCACAGCCCATGCGCCAGCAGCTGACTGATGGGATGGACTCATACAAAAAACCGGTCAAGTGCGAGACGGACTGGCGCATAAAAGGTTCCGTATTACCTGTAAAAATCACGTTTCTTGTATGGGAGTAATACATAAATTATTTTATTCTGTTCAATAGTATTTGTTCTTATAGCGGCAACACAAATACATCATCACGTAATACCGCATTAAAGTGATATCCTCAGTGTCGCGTTTCGTGCGGTTTGTGAGTAGCCGGTGGTCCATTGGAGGGGGGGGGGGGTGGAGGGCAACGCATCGGCGTAGTAATTATGTGGATTCATGGGCGTCGGTAGTCGTAAAAAAGGCTCCGATTGCTCGTTCCTAACTTACGAGGAGCCCTTAGGTGCGTCTTGATAATGTGAGTGGCATATATTAAGCCGTCGGGATTTTTGTTATTTAATTTAATGACATAATTACCTTATTATCATTAAAATGTCTGTAGGTTGCCATTAGGATTTATAACACTATGAAATGGTCTACTCTTATCTTAGTAAGTTTTAGTAGAATTATCAGGCTATCACTAGAGTGTAATTACAAATAACCTAAATGATGGTAGTAACCGCTACAAGTCAGGACACCTGAAAAAGTCGTGATACGGTATAATTACTAATGACATTACGGTAAAATTACTAATGACGTAGATAAAAAAAACGTATGTATATATTGTGTCAATATTTTATCGTTATTATACCCCTAAAGGTTATATCAGCTCTATTCGGCTGCAAGCAAGCAAAGACGCGACCACTTACAAAAAGTCAAACGTAAAATTATTAAAACACTTATATGAATTTAAATAAAATCCAACTCTTATCAAAATTTATTTTAATGCAGCCAGTGTTACTCGCGTTATCAAGACGGGTGTAACGCCTATATCATGCAGGGAAATACAGATATATATAAACAAAAATATACATACGCTTAAAAACGCTACCCTCCTTCTGAAGCAGTAGGGTAAAACATTTATATCTCGAGCGGTATTCATAAATATATTAACGTGATATTCACACCCAAGGGTAAAATATATTCTGTGCCAACAGCTCGCCCTTCCACTTCGTCGACATTACAAAATGGGCGATTATGTTTTGTAAGTTCTCAATAAAAAACAACTTTACGGTCTACAAAGACATTAATCGACAGAATCCCTACAGCTCTATGTGTTAGAATTTATTTCTCGAAAGAACAAATAAAATATAACTAGCAAATTTCTTGTAGATGTAGATTGACATATATATCTACATAAATAATGTTTACCATATTATAATCATGAACCGAATTCGTTAAATAACTCTATTTAATTCCTTATGTTACATGTCTATAAAATAAGTGCTGCTTCTTGTTAAATCTAATTTCATAACAGGCTGTGCTATTGCAGCGGAATCGTACTAGCACAACTGGGGATATTAACACTGAACGGAAGGTAACATTCTGTGGAAGTTTGTGTCCCTTTGAGCGACTTAATTTACCTGTCCGACTGTACAAAGGCTTAATATTTAAAGATTGAGTCATACAAGGGTGACTACGTCTTGTTTTGGAGCCGATTTGATAAAGAATGAGCCAAATAGCCGTTCTATGAATCGTGAACGATAAGTATTTGCCTAGCTTGCACTTTGAATCATCATACTGGGAATGTGATAGCAGTACCTATGTGTGATGTTATATAATTGCCAAACCATCGCCGGCTTTTATAGTAAAGGGCAAACGAGCAATCGGAGCCAATAGACGAATATCGATACCAATAACTCGCATAATTGCCACGCAGATGCGGTGCCCTCCTTCCCTCCAGTGGACCATTATATATCATTTCAGGCTTTTCTTATAGCATAAGGGGGCAAACGAGAAATCGGAGCTTTTTGATGACTACCTGCCCATGGACATTCGCATTATTATTACGCAGATACCTTGTCCTCCTATCCTCCCCCCCCAAATGGACCACCACGAAGCGCGACAGCTACGCTGTCACTTTACGCCGGTATCTAGTAAGCGGGAGGTACTTCCCCGGTCCTGCCGGCCCAATTCCGTTACATAGGAGGGTGTAGTGTCATGCACCATGCATGGCACTACACCCTCCTATGTGGCATGGTCACTTCCTAAGAAATCGATCGTCGAACATTATTTTTCGGTCGTATATATGAATGCACATTGGTACATTACTGTAGCCTGAACGGCTAATGGATTGTCTGACCGGACGTTAGATTCGTCGATACCGTGAGTGACGGATACATCTATACTAATTATATAAAGCAAAGCTGAAGAGTTTGTTTGTTTGTTTCAACGCGCTAATCTCTGGAAGTACTGGCCCGAATGGAAAAATTATTTTTGTGTTTATTAGTAAATTGATTCTGGAAGGCTTCATTCTATGAACCATGATTCTACGACTTTTAGGACCAGAGTTTCGCAGATAAAAGCGCGGGGTGATGCTAGTTCAAATACATTTTAAGGAGTCGGTTTTTATTGTTAGAATAACGATAAATATATCTTTTACATGAGTAGCGCTTGACTCCAGACATCTGTCAGACTTGAAACTATAATAAATTATATAGGAACTAAAAAGCGTGTGTACTTCGAGCGACTCTCCGTCATGATTGCTCTCTTTTGAGCAAAACTATTTCAGACTGGTCTAGACTAATAACATAAATTACAAGTCCCCCCTTTATGCGTAAGGACGAAAGGTTACAGTTTGGGTCTTATTGCTTTCATGACGTCATGCCATCTCGGTTGCTCATTTGTGTGACGTCGCATGTTTTTACTTTTAGTACCCTCGTTTTACACTGCGGAGTTTTAGATTAAAAGCTCGTATTGTTTTTAGATCCAGATTCCTTGATTTACAAAACTAATTAACAGCCCAGTATACAACATTCACTGGAGACACGCTAAAGCTTGGAAAACAGAACCGTCATAAATTAGCCGTAATAAAGCAGCGAATCGCGTCACTGAAATGTATGGGGGAGTAGAAAGGAGGACATAGTAATTGTGTGGATGTTAATGGGCGTCGGTAGTCGTTAAAAGACCCTGATTCCCGTTGATGATTGACAACGTAACAACATTTGGTGTATATGGTAAGTTTCTAGTGACGTCATTGATGATGTTGTCGAGTTACAACTTACAACCAATTCAAGACCACACAGCATTTCTAGGTAACCAAAGCTTTAGCGCCAAATAGAGTAAACACTCAATAAATTTTAAATAAAACAAAATTTTATTGTAATTTTTATTCTGGGCTGATAAGCAGATTACAATCTCTTTCACCGATTTTTGCTATTTAATGTACTTGAAAGGTAGGCGTCTGTAGCGACGTTGCTGGATTATATTAGTAAAAATCCGGGACTCTTTAAGTAAAGAGCGTTACATATTTTTTTTATTTGCTGTACTTGTAGTATCTAAGATAATTCTGCATTGTAATTAATATGAAAAATCCTGCGATACAGATGTGCGGTGATATTTTTCCAATACTTACCGTGTAAATTTATTGGTCTTGTAAAGGAGTCTATTCTATGCTAACTATTTAAAATTCATTTGTGAAGAATCTTTATTAAGAGGTAGTGCCATGCTACATTGCAGCTGAATTGGACCGGCACGACCGGGGAGGTACCTCTCGCTCTCATGGTAAAGTGACATCTTCGGTGTCGTACTTCATGTGGTTTGTAAATAGCCGGGGGGGATTCGTGAATGAGGAGAGGAGAAGAACACATCGGCATAACTACGCGGCTGTTCATGAGCGTCGGTAGTCGTATAAAGTCCACGATTGCTCGTTTGCCCCCTGTATTATACAAAAAAACCATGAAATAATATTACCCTGTATAATATAATTTCATGGCTTTTTTATGCTACTTCCAAAATCCCGCTCCGATTGCTGTTTCGCTACTATCAAAAGCCCCGTGCTGTTTGTACTTCCGGGCTAAAACTCGGAAAGTCTGGCTACGCTGGTCTGTCAGTTAGCTGTCAGGCTGATCATGATTTACACAGGAATAACTCGTTACATTAACGTTGTTTACTTATGAAGGTGCATACATAGAGTTAGTGTTTACTTCTTAAAAAGTCAACACGTTTTGTTCGGCACTATGTAATTTGAATGCACTCGTTCTTAGAACTAATTTATTTATCCAACTAGGGGCGTGACATCATGATGATGTAAGAGGGAAACGAACAGTGAGTGCATCTGATCACAACGCTGCACGAGAGGGTATCATCATCAGTTTTTATCGGCCCATCGCTGGACATAGATCTCATTCGATGAACTCCTGCCACTCGCATTCATCCCGAAGCGTCATGCCATCTGGTGCATAGGCGACCAACATATCATCTGCCTAAATGCAGAGGTATAAATTCCACTATTTATCAGGATGCATTCATGTCATATGCGGGAAAGGAGGCCACGACCTCACCCAGACCGTCGCCCGACGTGTCTTATAGTAACCGAAGAAGTTGTACTGGACACTTCCGTCAGCATAGAGCAGCCAAAAAAAAAAATAAAAATTCTGAAGACTTGACTATACTTAAACTGCAGCTTGTCACAGAGCCAGGACTCATCCCATAGCTCCCACCTTCAATATAAGGTCCTCCACTCTAACACTACGAGTCACACGGACGCCTCAACAATTTTTTTATATGATAGGGAGACCACCGGAGATCACAAACCGCACCAAACGCAACACCGGATTTGTAACTCTACGGCGGAGTCATGTGAGTGAGAGGTACCTCCCCGCTCATGCTGCAATGCCTCTTACAAATCGGTTAGTATAACATGTACAAAGGCATGTCGAACATCAAACCCGTACCGTCATTGTGCACACTAACGGGTATTAAGGCATAATATTTACTCAACCATCTTAGGTCATACGTTTACCATACTACATGAGATGTGCAAACATATCTCTCGTCAGCAACATACACAAACATCAGATGTCGATGGATATTGATATATCTCTACCATCCCTTCCCTTGAAACAGTAAACTTCGGTATACAATACACTGAAATAACCCAAAACATGCTAACATACATCTGAGTATGTTCTGTTCTCTTAGTAACTCATCATTATCAGTACGTCCATTTTGACGGGATAACGTGTTGTAATTCGATAACGCTAGTTGCATGCACAAAAATGACGCCCACAGACATCCGCATAAATGTTATGTGTTGCTCACCTTTTCTCCTCCCTTCCAGTAGGCCACCGGAGACTCACGAAATCACCAGCGGCCAACTAGCCGTCTCGGCTAGTTTAAGTTTATGACGATAGGTTAATAGTTGAGACTTTGCCCCCTTATCCATATACCCCCACCAGGAGTGACAAGTTAGTGGATCGCGATCGATCGGTGGATATTTACCGCGTAAAGTCAGAGTCATATTGATCAATGCAAGGCAAAGAATACATGGAGACAATACTTCTATACTTCTCTATTACAAATTACTAGGAGTAATTGGTAGATCCCATACAGCCTTCTAGGTCAAACGTCCTTCTATTCTTTCTTACATCCTATCGGCCAAACGAGCGGTCGACTTCTAACATAGAGTGATCAAGAACGCCCAGAGACATCCGCAACACCAGAGACATCGCAGATGAGTTGCTGGATTTTAGAAATGATTAACCTCTTTTCCCGAGGATCTTCGGAACATCGAGAATTATGAGGCGAAGTCCAGTAGTTAAGTTCCGCTGCAGGTATTAGTTTTCAATTCCTCGGAACAACAACAAACAAAAAGACGCGGTGAATTGCCATGTATACTTAAAGCAAGACTATCAGGAAGCATGCTGGAGAAAATACATAACATACTTTCTACGGAGATGAAATAAACAGTGCGTGAAGTGAAATCGATCCCATATTAGTATGTCAATATCAAATGCATCTGTGTTAGTGGTAGATTTTTAACTTTGAATACTCCAATTTCCAAACACTTGTTGTCATTTGATGGAGGCACAGCAGCTTATTAAACCAGTCCCAGAAATAACCACGTTTTTAACACGTAGGCCAGCGGTATTTACCACTTAACATATCTACAGATCTTCATAAAAAACAGTTATTCTGTAAAAAAACAAAAATATCTCCGTACATTGGCCCGTGTTGGCCCTGTGTCAGATACATCAATTGTCTAAGGCTATTGTGCTGTCAATGTCAATTTGACAGCAATAGACAGCATTGTGCTGTCAATGTTAAGTTGACAAGATTAACATGTCAAACAACCGCTCAATATGGCTTTAGATTTTCAAGGAGGTCGCATATATTTATACAGATTGCATAACGGCACAGCAGCTAGTGACGTATAATCTTGGAAGTCGTCCCAATGTAAAGTTAACCCTAGTTTAATTTATGTTTACGCGAGTGTCAGTCATAATATTAAACCTACGTTTACGCAATTATATCGCATTCTACAAAATATCAAATTTTACTTTCCCGATGTTAAATACTTTGGTCGTCGATAATATACGACTATATATACATACTACTCGCAAATAGGAGTGGAAAGGCTAGACTGCTCGATATAAGCTGTGTGTTAGTAAAATTGGTTACTCGACGTTAAAATTGTAGCACTTTCTGCAAGATCTTGTATTTATTATAATCTGAAATCTCCGAACTTACTGCATAATAAAATAATTAACTAAAAAAAACATACTGTCAGAAGTCAATGTTATTCCTAAAATAATATTACACATAGGTACTTATTACTTATATACAGGGTGTGGTATTTGTCAGTACTGACTGTGAGGGAGCGGAGGACCTTGGGCAGTCATATTTATATGAGACCAGGTGCGACGTTAGGGCGTGCTTAATATTTAGAAACATTTGCTCTTAAGATATCAAGGGTTAGTTCACTGATTGTCGTGTCAAGCCTCGGTTATAATAGCATTAATAATATAACAGGTGCAGTATTACGTGTAGTTATTATTATATGTTTTGTCCGAGCTAATAGGGAACGGCTAAGTGTCTAACATCTAACATACATAATAACGTAATAATCTAACATTACCCACTCGTATTGGGTAGTGCAATACAGGAATTTACCCGGCACAACTGGCTCCTCTCGCTTTTATGATACCTCCTTAAATGTGATCGGTGTGTAGTCGCGTTTCGTGCGGTTCTTGTTATAAGACACCGACGTGAAATGATGTCTGTTTTAAAAGGGTGCATTAAGATACACGTTGAAAACAGATCAAAGATATATAAAGACATCAAAGAACACCGGTGGATTATCAATAAACGAAAGGCCAATCAGGTACACTTTAATGTTCGTTGACATGACTTAAACGTTACGGTTACATCACTGTAATCTTTTTACGCTTATAAACATCCGCAAAAACAGAGGAGTCATTGGGATTGGGAGGATGGTTTATAAG
Organism: Eumaeus atala; assembly: GCA_017140195.1. NCBI lineage: Eukaryota > Metazoa > Arthropoda > Insecta > Lepidoptera > Lycaenidae > Eumaeus > Eumaeus atala. The sequence goes on from JAFELO010001142.1 coordinate 130,873, forward strand.
AATGTCTGTTGGCGGCGGTGATCCAATACGTATGATATTTTCTGATATAATAAATAAGTAATAATGCATAATAGAAATAATTAGTAAGTACGCCAGCACGAACGGAGAGGTAACTTTCGCTCCTACATACCGCCGCAGTGATATCTATGCTGTCGCATTTAGTGCAGTTTAAGTTTCTGGTGGCCCATGTGAGGGATGGACGGGAAGGAGAGCACCAAATCTATGTAGAAATTATGCTGATGTCTATTGGCGTCGGTAGTCCGCATAGCTCAGTGGAATGACAGAGACTTGTTATGCTATCTTGCTCGCAGGCTCCACCCATTCGGAACATTACTATCACATGCTTCTGCATGCATACAGATAGCGTTATCGATTTACAAGCGATATTACGTCAAAATATCTAGAAATGACTGGAGAGTCTTATTTATGTTTCATTCATAACTGAAACACTAAAACAAACATGAGTGTAAACATATTCGTTTTGATGTTACAAACCGATCGGATTGCTCAATGAAATGTTTTTCTGGCCGTCAATCATCGCTTGTACTTGGGTTTTACGCTTTTTCAATAAGCTACAGGCCGATTACATTTTAACGGCTTTTTTGTTGGATGTCGTTTTTTTTGGGTACTGTATTTTTGGACCGGTCTTAGGACTAATTAACATTATTTATCTGCCAGTTTCATTCGGTGACTGCAGGCGTGATTTTCGCTAAGTCACGCAACGATATAACTAATTTAAATGAAATAATGTTAAACGTAAAGAAAACCGCAGTAAAATTTGTCATTATCTTTAAGAGAGAGAAAAAGGTGCAAGGCTTCTTTCTATACGCTGTGTTCGGTAATAAACATCAACATTATAACTGTCTATTCGTAATATTCACACACATGATTTTGAAAATCGTAACAGTACATTTTAATTATGAAAATTATATCGTACCATGTTTTATGTGGCATTCAGCAATCTTATAATAATCGCACTTTGCAATAATATTCGCCTAACGCTGTATTTTATTTGAAATAAATTTGAAAATTTTAAATGTACATACGTACTTTTAAGAACACTAATATTCTATGAAATATGTGATAACAACAAATAATTTGTACAAAAAAAGAATATTTAGAGAAGAGAAAAAAGAAGGCAGAATCCTGCTGCTTTGCAGCCTAAATGGGCTGGCACAACGATGAATAGGCCGAACCAAATGGATATAGGCCGAATTAAGCTCTTGAAAACAACTCTAGATACATCCAGAACCTATTTCAAGAACTAAAGATAAACTTTTTGCGTTCGCGAACTTTCCATCGGAAATATTAATAATCGACCTAATTTAAATCGCTGATCATATCCAGCTGTTGATTATATATTTGGATTTCTTATAACGTGTATACAGAGTGTTCTGAAACTGTAAACATAATGTTTGACCTAATCCAGGGGTCGGCAGCTTATGGCACGGCAATCATGTGTCGTCATCGTTATCTTCAGGATATACCTCTAAGGCTGAGATGCAAGTGCCGTCCAGCATGTTCAGTCAGCAGTAGATGTCGTCCGGCTAATGAAGATGAAGTCTTCTCCCATTGGTTAGATTTTTATATTGCGCGCATGCTCTCGATCCTAGATAAAATCAGTGGTGAAAATCAGAAACACTATTTTTTTTAATAATAAAAACATTTAAATAAAGAAGCAGAAATAGCTGTCATGTTTTGGCCCTGTCGTGATAAAAGGTACCAAACCGGTTCCCTGCCCAAGATGCCTGCAATGCAGTATTGGCAGTTCTCATTACACTCTCCTTTTATTATTGAAGAAAGGCTATAAATACTGGTATCCATAGACAAATAAAATAATAAACGTGGTAGATGTCATATTGTGAAATGGCGCGAGCTTGTTGTGCTGTTATATTTTTATTGTCTGTAATTTTCTCTAACATTCAGAACACGTATCGCAATTTGTAATGAAATTTCATTCGCAGTCAATATAAAACTATATTTATTACATGTTAGAGTAAAGCGGGTTTCATTTACAACATATCGCGATGCGGAAGAAAGTAAGGACCAGAACATATTCATAGAAATTTATGAATCTACGGGTTTATTATTTTTGGAGGTCTCAGCCGTCAGGTATAATCCGAACATTGGCGGTCCTCAAATTCTCAATAATCAATTCTTTTATCATCATAGATATTGAGTAATGACTAGGTTTGGGGTTGAAAGACGGAATAAACCCCCAGATATAAATGTGTGAATAAGTGAAACAAACTTTATTGTGAACAGAAATGAATATAAAAAAACAGTAATCATAACATTACGACAATACTGATAGGCGTGATGTATTCTTATCCCGATAAAAATGTTATAATAGCCATTTAACTACGAGTGTAATACCTTTTCCGGGGGGACCGAATGCCCCTCACTCCCCCCACTTTCTAGGATGGAGGCAGTGGGCTCAACGGTAACATGAGAGTCGCTATGAGGATAAAGTCCGGGGTCATGACGCAACCTGTAACAATACAGTGATAAGTGTGTGGTGCAGCCTTGTCAGTAATTGTCACCTGTTGGTGATAATGCTCAACATAATCTAGCCACGAGTTTATTCGTCCGATGCTGACCTCACACTCTTCGCGGCTGCACCTTGTGTTTATACCGACTTACAAATGGGAAGTTCTTTTAAATGTATTAATGTCTGTGGATGTATCACTCCTCGTTAGACTAGTTATATAGTAAGGACTTGTGTTACAGGTGCTAGTAAAAGGAAATATATTTATTTAACATTATTATAAATTTAAGAAATTTTATAGGTATTTAAGAATTTTATTATAAAAACATATGCAATACATATCAAAGATCCATAACAAGGCGGGATTCTGCGGCGTGGCACGCAGACTAACTGCCACGCTACCAACTGAGCCAGACGGTCTCATTTAAATGAAGATATATCGTATGGAGAGATTGAAGGAGCGTATATTGTCAAATTTCACTGCAGACTGTAATTGTATAGAAGCGGTGGTTACTGCTGTAATTGTATTGTATTCACATTACCAACAAAACGGACGAATCCTGGCTTCCCCGTGAATAATAATATATATATCAGATCAGATTCTACTGAGCGGATTTATAACGCGGTGAAATGATAGCGCGTTTCCCTAGGAAGGTTTTAGTGTATATTTAAGTACCTGCTATTCACGGGGAAGCCGGGATTCGTTCGTTTCGTTTTTAATATGAATACAATACAATTACAGCAGTAACCACCGCTTCTATACTATATATGCAAAAGTTCATATCTATGTTTGTTAGTCGTTCACGCAAAAACTAATATCAAATTGTGAACATTATCAAATTTTCTTTTCATTTCCAAAAAAATATTTTCTTCTGATATTTGTATTTTACGCGGATGAAGTATTTTCACCCTGATATTTGTATTTTACGAAAGGGGGCTCAGCTTGCGGAATATATAGCCGAGAAATATTTCTCTACCATATATAGCTTGGGTAAGGCTAAGCAGAAACCTAACCTCGGTTGATAAGAAGGGGGTAAGATTTATACAAGGTTTCATATAAGCATTTAGGTTAATACGCACTTAAATTTAACCTAGATGGATTTAGTATCTATTTCAATGTCTAAGATAATAGTTTGGCCTTGGTTATAGCGAATTCTAATCTAAAAGTATAGAGAGAGGCCCACATTTAGGAGACATTCATAAGAACGTTTAATAAAGTGGATCTCGTTCTCTTTACTCCGCCTGGCTCTTCAGCTCTCCATAAAATATGACATTTATTTCTTCTTCATCGTCTCGGTCTTTCTCTACTTTGATTCTCTAAGATGCTCCTAAAGAAAGTGTTACGCATTAACAGATGCCCGACTGACTTCCATCGTCATCATCATCAGCCGGACGACGTCCACTGCTGGTTATGGCCTCCCCCACAGTGCGCCATATGTCCCGCTCACGAGCAGCCTGCATCCAGCGGCTCCCCGCCACCTTAAACAAGTCTTCAGTGTACCTGGTAGGAGGCCGTCCCACACTCTGTCACCTTGCCCCGCCTGTTTTTAATTGTCGCCAGCTATGACTGCTCCTTCATCCTTCTAGCACTTTCTTCAATGGTGACTATTTCCATCCAGTAATATGCTTTTTTATAGTATAAGGGTTCAAACGAGAAATCGAATCCTTGTAGCTGCCACCAACGCCCATAGACACCGGCATAATGATTGCCGATACGTTGCCAACCTTTAAACCTCGCCACCAGTTGGCCACCGGCAACTCACATACTACGCGAAACGCGACACCGAAGATGTCACTTTACGCCGGTATCATGTAAGCAAGTGTGGTACCACCCCGGTAGTGCAGACCCAATTCCGTTGCAATGCAGCATGGCACTACCTCTTGCTGATAAACAAGCATTATTCAGAACTAGTTGTACGCTCGAAAAACACTACTCTCTGTCTGACGCAGTCGGCTATAGAGAAACACGATGATGCTATTTCATCTAACTGGGATTCTTGACGACTTCTATATGAATATTTGCAAGTACTAAATGCTTACTTTTATAATGCGATAAAAATTTACTGTAACATTAAAATCGCATCAAATTTTTTATAACCTTCGCTCTTTACAAATAATGCCGTCTGGAAATAACAACTTCTTTATAGTATAGGGGCAAACGAGAAATCGAAGCCTTTACGACTATCGACGCCCATGACCATCTAGACCCATGACCATAATAACGATGCCAATGTGTTGACTTCTGGTCCTGATCACCTCCAATAGGCCGCGGGCTACTTACAAACCGCACGAATCGCGACACCGAAGATTTCACTACGCCAGCATCACGTGAGCGTGAGGTACCTTCCGATCGTGCCGGCTCTATCCCTCTGCAATGCAGCATGACACTACCTCTTACTAAGATAACTGCGACAAGGATACTTATGGCTTTTAATGACATAATTTAATTGATGTTATAAATATGAAAGTTTGTATGAATATCATAGAAATAAATTGTGTATGTGTGTTAGTTACACCTCTACGCAAAAACTGTGGAATGGATTTAGTTAAAATCTGGCACAGAGCACTACCGTCTGGAATGTTATAAAAAACTTTTTTCCCGAAAGTGATACGGTCTCCGCGGGATAAATACGCTGATGGAGCCACAGGGCTCAAATAAAAATAGTGGCCTATTAGGGGGAGGGGGGAGGGCAATGCTTCGCCATAGTGATTATATGCCTGTTCATGCGCCTCGGTAGTCGTAAAAAGCCTCCGCATTCTCGTTTACCCCACTGTTCTATATTTTTTTTTTAATTTCCGATTGAGTTGCTTTAAAAGTGATCTTTTTCTTTTGTATGGTATAGTGGTTTATTATTTTATTGAAAGGAGGTAAGTGAGCTTAATGTGAGCGTTGATGCATGTCAGTCAGATATACCTATATAAATTATGGTTTAGCTTATAATTTTTAATGCTTGATACGTAAACTCAATAACTGACTGGTTATGAATTATAAATGATTGCAGAAATATGGGGCAAGTTATTGAAAAACTTGTAGCATTAGATTTTGTAAAATAAGGAGAGATTTTGTAGGGAATGTATGGTACAAATAAAAGAGGTAGCATATACTATGTCAGGGTTTACTCTTATTGCCTCTGTGTAAATGTGCGGGTGCCGCCTGTTAAGACCATTAGCCGCGTGGGGTCCTGGGTTCGATCCACAGGTCGGGCAACTATTATTAAAATGTTTTTCAGATTATTATGAGAATGCACTACATTGCCTGGGATTGGAATGTGCCCGAAGTGGTCATAGTTATGCCACCTAAACATCACGGGCCTCAGTACCTTGACTAAACGTGGGTGTTCTAGTATATCTACTGGACTTGCCAGTTGTGGATGTACTAGCACACCTCTGCCTACCTCTTCGGGGATAATAGACGTGAAGGTACTTTTTTTTTCTGAGTTTAACATTTTAAATATAAAAACCGGAAAGGAGGGCAACGCATCGGCATATTAATTGTGCGGATGTTCATGGGCGTAGGCAGTCATAAAAAGGCCGATCGCAAGTTTAGCTAAATATATTATTTTATAAAACCAGTGGGCCAGAGTGTGAAAAAATAATTAAGTAATTAAAATTCTGTAACATATTTGTCATTAAAAAGAAGAAAATGATTGAACAACTTTACATACGTGTTTAAATGATAGGTGACAAAAGTACACATTGAGATCTCTATGCTGACAATGTAACTACTAACAACTTACGAGTATATATCTCGGACGTCGGTCTATTATATAAATATTTCGGAAATGTTTACCCGTCAGCACCCAAACAGATAATGTTTTTACATGTACACATGCGTGTAGATAGATGTCTATATTCCCTGCTACGTCTTAAACGGCTTGTCGCATTTTAAACGTATGTTTGTTAGATTCGTCTTGATCACGCAAGACTTCTTCCTCGTGGATTGTAAACAAAATCACGAGAAAGAAACGTATTTCTGTAGGTTGTGTTATTCGTTAGTTTAAAAAAAACAATGAGTAGTTTTTACGTGAAGTAGTAAGAAACATCCATCCATACGTTTATAATATTTTTTCGACTACACATCACTCGTGTAGAATAATTTACTCTAGACACTTAGACATCATCCAGAACATAATGACATATCGACGTAGTCAGTCTTTCCTGGTCCGTCGCTAGTTAGCACGTTTCTGTATTTATCAACTAGACTAATGATATTCTGACGAAAACTATAAGAAAAGTTGGCACAGTAAACATGTGAACCTAGTTTTTTTATCAATCTTATTGCACATTAAAGCTGAAATAGACAAAACCTTAGATGGTGTTGTGGTTACTTTGATTATGACTTTACCGTAACTGCAACTATATCTAAGTGGCAAGCTACGTATCGACAGATCCGGTAAGTCTTGAATTATGCTCAGAAAAACGATCAAGAATCAACTGACTGTATTCAAGTAGTAAATCATTACCTAACTTCAAATATTATTTGCGTCAAATACACTAATACTTGTACTATAATAAAGCTGGGTTTTTTCACTTGTATTAGTCTTGTAAACTGCTAGATTTCAATTACTCTTTTTGGAACTCGTAGTGTATAACGTCCCCCTGTCACAGTTAGTGTTTTCTTAAAAATAGGATATAAACAATTTATGAACACGAAGAAAAGATACTGGATTTTTTTATGCATTATGCATCATACTGCAATCTAAGGATCCAAGCTCATTGAAAATATGAAATCGACCAGAAATTCGTAACAATTTATGGCAGCGAAAGGGATAGGATCGCGTTGAGTGGGCATGTGAAGTCTTATTATCTCTGTTGTAATGTCTGTGGTCCTGCCCACAGATTACCAACATGACATCAAGTGGGCGTTTTGGTACAGTGCGTCGTCGTACTCACACACCGTGTAGTATAGAAATCAGTGTACAAATTTACTTTTATAGTATAGGGAGGTATACGAGGAATATGAGCCATTTTTGCGACTACCGGCGCCCATGGACAGGCGCGCAATTCCGACGCGTTGTTCTCTATTCATCCTCCCCTTCAATGTGCCAGATATGATGACTACAATAAACTATTATTCAAGTTTTAAACAGTTAGTCAACATACGAGCATATAAATTAAATTGAAAGACAAACCCCGACCGCGTAAAATAGAGTACATACCCAGTGTCATTAGTGCTATCAGGACGAAAACACTACATGGAGCAGGGAACGTAGAAATCTACACGCATACATACTTTCGTGAAACATTCTCGTCGTTCCGACGCAGTTGTTTTAATGCAGTTGTTAAAGAGCATGACACTTACATTGTTAAGGAACGATGTAGAAATAGTCGCCGTGAATTATATAAATTGGAACTTCCTACTGCAAACTACTGTCAGTACACTAAGTGTGGGGACAGCAGCTAGTTGCATCGCAGTAACTTCACTATCTGCTAAGACTATAACCTAACATTGAATTGATTTATAAAAAAATCCGACTGCTTAAATAACACATAGTATTTAAAGTAATGACGGCCGGCGGGCTGAGTTGGTAACAAGGCGGTTAGATCGCGTGTTACGCCAGAGGTGACGGTTTCGAATCCCGCCTAGGTCATGTATATTTATATATGTATTACTATAATAAAAATCTTAAATAGATAAGATTCTTAAATATACTTTAAAAAATTAAATATATTTCCGTTGTCTAGTACCTGTAACACAAGTCCTTACGGCACTTAGCACAGAACTGGGCAGACGTGGTGTGATAAGGCCACGGATATATTATTGTATCATTAATGTACCCAGCGTCACTCGCATTATCAATGCTAATATAATCACAACGACAAGATATAGCAGGACATATAGAAATATACATATAATGTATTAGCTTCGTCCTATGGTTTCACCTGTACTCCGGCCCTATTGCTCGTGGCGTCATGGAATGAAGCATGTAGTATTCCACAATAAATGGACAAAAAATATTTTTTCAATTTGGGCCAGTTTCTAAGAGTAGTCCGTTCAAATAAACAAACAACAAGCTCTTCAGCTATATGCTATTAAGTAATAGATATTGGAGACATACTCTTGAAAACCATTACGCCCATAGTTCAGACACAGTAAAAGAAACATGTCTTTTTTTCTGCATATAATTAATTTGTAGGTGGCACCAGCCACTGGCACACAGGACTACCGTTGCATTGCTGCACTGTAGTCGAAATAAAACAGCAGATCGAACAAAGTCTCAATAGTACCTGTGAAGTGACGGCCCAGCTTAGGTGTGCATCTTTCTACTGTTTTTTTCTTTTCAGACCTAAACTTTTGTTGTGGAAGCTTAAAGAGGCTCAATACAGCTTCATCTGATTGCATGAGTGCTTGTCTGACTACGAGACTAGGTTTGGGATCGAATGAGAGACCGATACCCCTCTCTCCCGTAGATGGGAGAGATGCATCCCGATATGAGAGTATTTGTAACAGCTAATTTAACTATTATTATTATGGCCAGAGGGTCTGAGAGGTCCCTCCTCCACCGACTCTGACGTCGGGGGTAGCTCGCGCGCGGTAGCATAAAAGGCCTCCGCGCTGACGTGAACGTTAGGCCCATGGAGAGGATCATGACCGGGGGGCGTCCACACCCCTTCAACTTCTGATGGGTGTAAAGACTCGCGCGCGATAGTATCCGAATACCTAACCGGTACGGCGGTATTACTTGAGCTAGGCAAATCGCGGATCGTATTGGGCTTCTAATGTGGCTTTTCTTACGGTATAGAAGTGACCCCATTGGAGGGATAACGTAAACGTGCCAAACGTATCTGCATAATAATATTTGTGCGGTTGATATGGACGCAGGTACTGATTACTTTTTAAAAAACAACACAAAAACAGGCAATAAACAAAAGATGTACACCATTCATTATCAGCCATTAAAGCAATGCTACTATTTTACGCAAAAAATCTTTTAGTCCTGCACTTTGGCTTTTAATGAATGGGCCATAATATATAATGGCGCACAATTGTTTTGTTTTTGTGACTTTATAAGGGCCATAATTGCATGTTTGTTGTTTCCTTGTTTAATCGCATTAAGTCATTTGTTTGTAATGGACTTATCCTCATATACATAGTCGGTTGCCTTGATCGTGGGCTGATGAGCTATTAGGGGAATAAACCACGATTTACTGTTTTTTTGCCGCAAATTATTTGCCATAAAACGATTTCATTGCTCAATTGAATCTCCAAATAATGCCAACTAAACTAGTAGAAAAAAAGACAAAAACTAATAAGTAGAGATTTTATTTGTTATATGTATATGTTTTATTATATACTATTACATTGATTAAAAAAATATAACGAGAAAAATTAACTAAGTGTTTTTACTTTTTTTTTAAAGTCAAACATATGCAATGTAACTTATATAATAAAATAATAAATGTTGGCATAGCTTTAAAATAAGTGCTTTTATTATTTTTGTAATGGTATAGCTCTAAAGCTTTCCAAATTTATTTATTTTATTTTGAAGTTTATAAAATGATGATATTATCTAAGACCCGAAACATTTTCCACATTTGAACATTTTTAAAACTTATGAAATGTGATTTTTTTGCATTGGGTAGATCATATAAATTATTTTTAATAATTACATAACACATTTTACTAACAAAAAATAAAAAAACGACAAACACATCTCTGAAGCGATTTATAAAAAATATCGCAAAGAAAGATGCTTTAGAAAAGAAAGGACTTGATATGTCGCATAAAATTTCCAGCGGCAAAAGTATCATTCGCTAAAGATAAAAAGAAATATTTTTATTTTTCAAATAATATTACCGTTATTTGTGTAAGTCTGCGGTCTTCTCAGTAGGTTAAATCTGTGCTCTGAAGACCGGAGTTCAGTTTGTGTGACGTTGTTGTCAGATGTTTCTTATTTATAAAAAATGTTACAATATATTTATACTTACACTTTTTCCGTCATAATGATGATGTCGAAACGGTACCTGTTGTCGCCAAACTGTCACTCGGGAATGTTTTTAAGAAATGTGTGAGATTATTTCAAACACGAAGTTTATTGAACCGGCTAAAATTATACCCATGCATTATGTCAACGAATCGGTTTTATTTTCGCTCTATGCCAATGACATTCCCTCATCATCGTTGCTTTCATCATAGGATTGTGAACATTGACTTCATCAGTTACCTGTACAATGGGTGTCAATAATAGGGACCGCGCAGGAAGTACAGGGGTATATAGCATAAGGGGACACGTCGAACGTGAAGAAACCTTCGCCGGTCCAAACCGAAATTGGAAACTCACAAACCGCACGGAACGCAAAACACATGTCCGCCATTTTTCAGCCATATTAATAATAATAATAATATTAAGTAATGTTAATTTTGCAGACTAATATTTTTTAGTATAAAATAACCATTATTATAATAATAGGTATGTTTGGCTGAACACCGAGACAACCTATCCGGTACACCATGTTTCGTTCTTTGATAAAAGGCGTACCCAAATTTTAATAAATTCAAATAGTTCCTGAGATTAGTTCAAACAAACTTTTAAGCTTTGTAATGTTACTATAGGTTTATGGAAAACAAGGTTATAAAGAGAAAACATTTCTTATGTATTTAAAGTAGTAATTTATGTATTAAAAAAAAAACGACCTGGCGCCTATATTCCAGAGCGTTTCCAGGGTTCAGAATATATTACGCTTTATGAGTAGGAATAAAGTAGATGGAAATTTTATTTATGAGTTGTCATAAAAATTTTATGCGATTTTTGAAACTTTAACTTTCCGCTGCTCACCACTTCTTGATTTTTCCACTGTCGTACAATTTTTTTTGTAATAAGAACCGTTGGTTTTGTAATGGAAGTAAAACAAGCTGGCAAACATATAATGATATGTAAACAAGCCACCATATAATGATATGAAAAATAAATACGGTCTCTTTCGTTCCGATCAGATATATATTTTATATTTGTAATTATTGTAACACCTCACAAAAACACCTCATCAAATAAAAGGGGCCAAAATTATTGCCAGTATTGTGCGAGGTAATGCCATGAGGGAATGAGAGAAACATATATGCATAACATTCATGTTGATGTCTATGGACGTCTGTACTCACCACAGGGCTACGACTGCTCGTTTGTCCCCTTACACTATAAGAACAAGAAAGTACTCCTGAGAATAACCTCAGAAGGCATAAGCCTGCCTAATTAGACTGCAATGCAATAATGGTATTGCTTACAACTTAATCAGTCTTAAAAACATTTCTTGTTCATCAAGTTTGTCGTTTTTATAAATAATATTTTAACTAGGCAACATATCCATTATAATTAATTTCGATAGCCCCGATTGATTGACTTGTTTCAAGGGGTTGCCATCGGAAGTCGAAAGGTCGTAATTACTCCATAATGCATTACCCATATACGGCAACGTTGAAATTGATAAAAAAGGATCGATTTTCGCTTTATGTGGGCTCCTTAATGTCAATGTGTACTTATCGATTTATTTAGGGCTTCTTACACGTCACGATTTGTCTGTATCGTATGTCGTGTACGTGTTATTTAACTACTACTATGCGTACTTATGTATATATATTATATGTAATATGTTTTATTTTTCATACATAACTACCTCTTCTTCTAGTTACTTACACTATCATATTTATATTAATTTTCGTTTAGTTTTAACACATTACAGATGTCGCTGGTTTAGTTCAGACGACTGTTTTTACTGTTCCGTGATAATTCCGTCTGATCTAAAGTTGCAATGTACATCCACATAATTGTTTCTTATTGTCTTTTGTAAAAGAGCATTTGATACCCTTCTTAGACACCGTGTGTTGAACCAATCAGATCGCAGAGAAAGCAGTGTTACGCTGACTTAATCGAAACTGCAATGTGACAGTAGTCGTCAAAGTTACGCTGACTCAATCGTCAGATCGAAGTGACAGTGGTCATCAAAGTTACATTGTCAGATATCGGAATAACAGTGATCATCAAAGTTACACTGAATCAATCGACAGATCGGATTGACAGTGGTCATCAAAGTTACATTGTCAGATATCGGAATAACAGTGATCATCAAAGTTACACTGAATCAATCGACAGATCGGATTGACAGTGGTCATCATACTTAGGCTAACTCAATCGTCAGATCAGATCAGAGTGACAGTAGTCATCAAAGTGAATGTGATTGTATATTAAATGCCACCGACGGAGACCTCAGACGGCATGCTGTGCCTGTCGCGGCATGAGAACTGTCCTTGGGATGAGGCTTTGAAGTCCGCCAACTTGACCTGGACAGGTCTACAGTACTCCTGCTTGAAGATTCTGCATTTGTACTGCAAGGTGTTCGAGAGGGAAGATGTCTTGGAGATGGTTATCCGGTAAGTGCCTACTTAGTACGATATAATGAAAACTACCTCGTAGTGGTAAGTATAGTCAGATGTGAGGTCGTGGGTTCGAAAACAGGGTCGGACCAAAGAAAAAGTGTAATTTGGATATTTCAATTTCTAATAACAGGCCGGAGTTAGGAAGTTGCCGGTGTCACACCCCTGTACCTCGGGAAGCACGTTAACCGTCTGACCTGCACCAGATTTCTCTCCGGTCGTCTCAGTTTGCAGTCCCATTCGAATAGGAGAAGGAGGGAATACAGAGTGCACTTGTGTCTGTAACATGCCATGCGCAGATGATTCTTCTCAATAGCAGCTGTGGCCGAAATTTGGCTAGGACAACATCAATTAGTATATAACATTATGTGGAAGAAGACTTTTGAACCGACGGTATTTGTGTCTAGGCAAAGGTATAACACAGTCGACTACCTGACACTTGACACACAGAATGAAAAACTGTAGATCTAAGATGGCCGTGGGATCCAGAGTCAGCATCTAGACATTAGATCAAAGAAGCTGACAAATTTATATCACAACAGACGTTAAAACTCACACATTCAATTTTAATGGGAGAGTGAGGAAATAGAGTATGAATGTAGGGTAAGTGACAATTGAACCTGTACTAATAATATAAAGATGAAGTGTTCATTTGTTTGTTTTAACACGCTAATCTCAGGAACAATATGGTCCGAATTGAAAAATTATTTCAGTGTCGAACAGTCCATTTGTCACCACCGCCCACCATAGCCACTGGCTTCCATTAAAAGCGAAATGCATTACCACGGTTTTACTTCAGTCAAAAGCTCGTTGATTGAATTAATGAAGATGTTCATTATCAATATGTATATATATATATATATATATATATTTTTTAAATTTTGTTTAATAACTGCCATTCTTTAGCTCCGACACGTGGTCAGGTCAGTAGAGGCATCGCTCGTGAATAACAGGCGCAGAATTCTTACCCTAATTATACCTACACATTAAAACTTAACCTCGGGAATGCATTGGTGAAAACCGCATGAAAATTTATATCTACGGGACTTACGAGTTGTGGATGTACTAGCACACCTCTGCCTACCTCTTCGGGGATAACAGGCGTGAAGGTACTTTCTCATGCGTGGTAGAAGATACTACTATGAATAAAAATTTTTTTTTTGGGAAAATCCATCACATACAGACCGGCAGCTTATGGAAACTACGCGGGTGAAGCTGCATGGCACTATATGTCCTGTTTTTCTTTTGTTTGTACTGTGATTTTCATCGATCGTTCCAGAATAACACCTCGCTCATTACACCCCCCATTAACAAGTTTACGATCAACCGATCCCGCGTTTATCGCCCACAAACGCGTTTATGTGCCCATCGGCGATATAGCGATTGGATGGGAATGTTTCCTCTGACGATTTACATTGTAGTTTTCATATACTAGCCCTGTCTGTGGTTCTACTCGCAAATTTTTGATCACAACTTTTAAGACAAGATTTGAAGACTAGTATTGGTTCAATTAAGAAAAAGATTAAAGCAATGTATTTTGGAAAGTTGGAAATAATCCATGAGACAATTGTAATTACATTTTGTTTCTTTTTTTATGTCATAAACTATAAAATTGGAATAAGATAACTATTGCAATGTTGTTGCGTGAAAAAGGGCGTGTCTCGCCATCAACGATAAAGTTTGTCGAGGATAATTAAGTTGTAAGTAATATATATTTTCACTGAGGGATGAAATTTTCAAAAACCCTGGCAGATGCCTAGGTCACAGAAACTATATACCAATGTTTTTTATATCATTAGTTTGTACCAGTAGTTTTGGCTGTACGTGTATATATCCACCAGTCAGTGAATAAATCAGGACACGAGTAGGACAGCTATATGGGTTGGCTATATCGCCTACCTATATAGTGATAGATTACAGACTAAATGTTGCCCCGACTTGTAAGTGGAAGTGTCATACTGCATTGAGGGAGTGGCGATCACGTAACAACTACGTGAAGTGACAGCTAAGCAGTCGCGTTTCGTACCGATTGTGAGTATCCGGTGGCCCTTCGGTGGAGAAGAGGGAAGGACCACAACGACACATATCAATCAAGAGATCGGTAGTAATCAAAAGGCTGCGCTCGTTTTCCCCATTGTAGGCACTAAAAAAAAGTAACTTAAAAGATTAACCGTGGACGTGGTAGCATATTTAAATGATCATCATGTGAAACAAAAACGATTGTTGAGTAATCAGTTTCGTCGCTGACTGTACCCATCCACCATCTCGTCTAGATGGTTTTGGCGCAATCGCAAACAACACATTAAACACCTTTCTGAACACGCATCTGTGACCCTGACGATATTCCAAAACTTTTATTGCCGCACTCTGCTTATTTTCAACGCTCTGTTTTTTGCGGATCGCGCAGATAAATAACAAAACCTTTTGAACTTTCTTAAATAGTCATCAGTCAACCATACTAGTTCTGAGTTGACATAGATTGTAATGTACCATTTTTTGTGTAAATCTGTCGTGTTTTTTCGTGAAATAATAACATACATACAAACATTTGCGTTTACCAGTTGACTTTATAATGATTATATAATTGATTATGACATGGCGTGACATTGATTAGAAGATTCTCGGCCACCGCTGCCATCCTTATAGAGACTAGCCAGGTGCGCTGACATGTTGTAGAGCACAAGTGCACTCCCAATTCCCTTATTCTCCTATTCAGATGGATCGGCAATCCGACACGACCGGGGAGAAATCTGGGCAGGCCCAACTGCAAAAGCACCGGAGTGTAACACCGCCAACTTCCTGATTTCAGGCTTTAATTTGAAATTGAAAAATCCTAATAACACCTTGGTCCGACGCGGAACTCGAACCCAATGTCTAACGAATGTGGTT